>APFE030570488.1:9397-22266 GCA_000404065.3 Pinus taeda
TAATGTTTTGTCAATTATTCTATAAAAATTTCCCAAGTGATAATTTGTTTACGAGAGCAAAGCCATTGATACCATGCATACTGATTTGGTTCCAAATATAAAGTTTCAATATATACCTTTTGTGTGTTTTGCACATTATTGAGATCGAAAACTTGCTCCATCTATAATATCCATATTGCAGGGTCCTTGCCATCAAACATCCTCATATTGATTTTTGGAATATTGTGGGTCTTCGATCCATCATTAGAGTCTATGAAATCATGATTAACATTTCTTTTGTTCACATGATGAGTTTCCTTTACTACCCTTTTTCACCTTTAGTGACCCTTTCTTGTAGCAACTTATTCATATTTATCTTCAATTCTTCCATGTATGTTTTCAAATCTATCTTCAAATCATCCATCTTAGCTTCCACAACATTCATCTTAGCTTCCACGTCATTCATCTTAGCTTCTACACCTTTTTGTGCAAGTGACACTTGTTGCACTTGGTCTTGTAATTTTGATATATCATGTTGCATTTCTTCCTCTTCTTCATGAGTTATGCTAGAGCTTTCAGGTCGCCTACTAGGTGTTTCCATTTTCTTTCTTCGGGGCATCAATTAATGATAATAATGCTTCCCTATGCCCTTTGAATTCCTTCAAAATAAATTTTCAAACCAAGCTTAAGCAAACATTTAAAAAATATACACACCTTTTTTCACTTTGTAGGAGCTCGATATTGCCTCTGATGTATCTCTGTAATTTTAGATCATCTAGTTCTTAACTTGTGACCTACAGTAGCCCTCCATGTTCTCTTTCCAATGCCAATAATATGACCCCAATTGGATTCTCCAATGAAGAGTTATGCCAAATCTCCCACAGTGACCTGATTATAGACTAATTCAGTAGAGCGAACTTGTACGATGTTCCACGAGTCACTGTTTTGACCTCTGGCTCTGAAAACTATATAGAAGACACTACAGGCTGTCCTCTTTCTGCACCTTTTTATGAAATTTCAATCCAATGCTCAGATAAAAAGTTATGATGATTTTCCCCTGGTCGCCTATTTGGAATGTAATTCAGGATTCTACAAAAAGACCAACTTCCACAGATCATATCTCCGCAATTAGAGCGCAAAATGCTCTAAAATTCAGATCCGAGATTTAGCATGATGTCCTCTCAAATGGGGTTTTTTTCCAACCTCTGAAACATCACCAAAAAACATTTATAGCGAAAATGCCACGATGACCTGTTTGGAGCAGCGAAACCTTAGAATCCAAAGCTCTGATACCAAATGTTATGAAACCATCTCAAGAAAATATAGAAAAGATAGATCAATGCCTTAGAATTCAGACTCTTCGAGGGGGAAACCTCCTTTACATTACATAAATTAAAAATTCTTGGATGATACAAATGAAAAGACCTCCTCTATATATAGGAGTTAAGGGGTCATAACATAATCAGAGCCTACATAACAATAATAATGTAAGGCACAATAATAACAATAGTGGGCTTCTATGGGGCACAATAGTAACAATATGGGCACAATAGGGGCACAACAATATTAATAAGGGGTACAACTACAATAGTAATGGGGTAATCACTAGTATTATGGGGACCCAACATGCACCTAATTATTGTGAAGGAAATTTAGCTAAAGAACGAACCAAACTTGACATAGCCTTGGCTGAAACATAAAGATTGAAGAATGAGAGCATAGACTATAAAAACCTGTTGCAAATATGTGATGAAAGTGAACATGAATCTAATGTCAAAAATTGCTAGCCTGAAGAAACAACTTGAAGAAGCAAGGAGACTAAAAGAGGTGATGTGTAGTAAACTCAAGGAGAGAGACCTATAATGTAACATATTAGAAGATGAGGCCGATTTAGCTAGAAGAGAGTTAGATGAAAAGAACAAGTTATGTAAGCAGCTAGAAGAGGACATAACAATCATGAAGGACTCAGAAGAAAAGAGCAGTAGCTCAAAAGTATCCATAGAGGATAATGAAGCAGCCCTGATAATACCACTAGAGGAGGGTACAAGAAGAGTAAATAAAAAAGAGGCAAACAATACTAAGCAAAAACAACAAGATCCAAAGAGTGAGTCAAAGAATGTGATTTTTACAAAAAGGCCATTGCCTCCGAGAGATGAGTTGAACAAATTCAGAAGATCTCAAAGGAGATTCTTTTTCAACTAGAAAAAATGTCAAGTGTTTTTCTTACCATGGACTTAGACATGTAGCAGTAAAACGTAAGAGAAAGAAAGTTAAAACTAATCAACATAACTTACAACAAGAAATAAGATATCCTCAAACAAACAATCAAAGGAGAAAATCAACCACCAGGTACATAAAATATTTCTATGGTTACTATTATCTATGCAATGAATTTGGACATATAGCTATTGAATGAAAAATGGGTGTAAAGAGAAATATAAGTGCCTCAAGAAAACACACATCATTTGTTCCTTTTCTCAGCCATATAAGGTGCTATCTATGTAGCAATCCTAGACACAGAGCCAAAGGCTACAAGAAACATTATAGCCTAAAAAAGGCCAGCCATAAGATGGACACCAAGACAAAAGGAAATGTAGAAAATTGAAAACAAATAATTAAAGTGTGGAAGAGGAAGAAAAGAGAGCAATGTTTAACTTCAATGAAAAATTGAATTCAACCTAGTGTCAGGAGGAGTTTCACGTGAAGGAAAAGAAGAATATTATTATACTTAGTGTTAGAAGAGTAACAGTCTTGAAAAGTGAAACATCTCAGGGGCAGAGCAGCACTCAATAGTACCTTGAGAATAAATTATGTAAGTCGGAGTATCTTCAATCAAATGAACATCGGATTCAAAAGAGTAAAATGACAGCTATAATGAACATTAGCTCACTGAAAGAGATTGTGAAGTAAATATATATATATATATATATATATATATTATATATTATATTATATATATAGAGAGAGAGAGAGAGAGAGAGAGAGAGAGAGAGAGAGAGAGAGAGAGAGGCCACCACCTTTGCGTGCCAATGTTGAATTCTCT
This sequence comes from Pinus taeda, assembly GCA_000404065.3. NCBI lineage: Eukaryota > Viridiplantae > Streptophyta > Pinopsida > Pinales > Pinaceae > Pinus > Pinus taeda. The sequence continues at coordinate 12,420 of APFE030570488.1, forward strand.
TTATATCAATCTCATAATACCTATTTGGATATCTCCATTGGAGACCATTGTGTAAGGATGGATTCTCACACACATTCATATTCAAGTAGAATACAAGTTGGGTATTAAGAACACCTGCTTGTTCAAACATGCCTGCAATTATACCAACACTCGAATGGCATATGCATTCCAGTGCCAAGGGAAAACTTGGTTCCCCTCTTGTTTAATTCTGGGAGAATAATTAATATTGTTTCCAAATTAGCAGATTATAAAATACCTATTAACCAGATCCAGTTACCAGATGTTCCTAGAGGTCCAGAAGCATTTGAACTTGTTGCAAAATTGTGTTATAGAGATAAGGTGGACTTTACACCTTCCAACATTGGAATTGTGTTGTGTGTAGCATAATATCTCTAAATGACTAAAGAATATGGTGAAGTTAATCTTATTGCTTCGACCTCTGCAGAGCACTGGAGAAAAGATATGAAGGGACTCATGCTTGCTTGTCCATCTCTACTCTTCTAGTTTCCTCTCCATACACAAGACAGGGAAACGAGGAATAATTGAATTGAAAGGCCAACAGATGAAGAGGATGAAGGGATTCCATTACCATCTTGGAAAGGGAAGAATAAAAACCCAAAACCCAGCTCGGGATTTGGCCTCGATATTGAAGGAGGCATTCTTAAGACGCTCCAAAGGATTGATAGATCCCAATATTCACCCTCTTTGTAGGCAATTGTTGGTGAAAATTGAATATGAGAGGATAAATAATGAAAGCCAGCCATCAAAGCCCAACATGTTAGAAAATAACCTTCAAAATTTCCATTAACACACTTTTTTATGTCAAGAGAGTAAGGAGGTAGTTGGGATTTTATGAAAAATGCATGAATAGAAATGGCCCCCCAACATCTACACTTATAATACACCTATAAGAGGATTCTTTGATAAAGGATATAATCAAGAAGCCACCAAGTTTTTGGATGAGATGGTGGGTAAAAATAACAAATAAAAAAAATATGACAGGTGTTAGAACTTTTACCGCGCTGGTTCATGGTTTTGGCAAAGCAAGTGACCCTAAGAGACCTTTGGAAATATTGAATGAGATTGTATACTAATATCAAGCATGGTCAAAGAAGGATATATTGATCAAGCCACATAAATTCTACACCAGATGCCGACATAGGGTTGCATTCCAAATGTGTTCTCTTATAACTCTGCCATGGCGAGTTCCTGCAAATTAGGAAGGTTTTCTGACGTGTTAAATTTTTTCAATGAAATGCTACAAATGGGCAACGTTTCGAATGTGGTGACCTTCAATTGGAGAAACGTTAACACTGACCAATACATGGCATTATCAGTATTATGACTTTCATTTAATATTATTGGCAACCACATCATTGCAATCAAAACATGCCTCCTCCTTTATCTAACAGTCTTAATGCATATCATGGTGAAAAGTGGACATGTGATGCATGGTCACATCTAAACACCCTAGAGATCTTACCTTGTCTTGTCTATGGGACATAAAGGTCTGATGGAAGATTCATGAAGGAACAAAGCTGGAAGAGAATAGACATTGGCATGCATGACATTATGAAGATATGGAGAAGATATGGAGGTTGCATTATTATTCTAGAGCATTCAAATTTGTATTATTCTGAAGCATTCAAAGCGTTATTATCATTGACACATGGAGCGTTATTATTCTGAACTAGGCATCATTATATTTCTGATCTGTGCTACAGTATGATACCTCTGAGTAGCATTAGGCAGAGTGATACCTCTGAGCAACGTGAGGCAGGCCGATACCTCTAATATGCATTAGATTTCTGAGTTGCATTAATTCAACAGATGGAATGGTATGGAGACACGAGAGGGTGCAGTTTATGATAATAATGCCATTGCAAGTTATGCCAACACGTTATGAATGCATTATGTGCCTAGCACGTTAATACAAACATAATGAGTTATTGGAGGTGTTGGCATGTTAATCATTGCAAGTTAATACTGGAAGATTGAACATATTCAAAACAGTTACATTGTATGCCACCTACAGAGCTAGTGCATTATTGCCCAGTGGAATCCGTTATAATTGAAAGCCAGGGGAATCCATTGTAATTGTAGGCCAGTGAAAATATGTTGTATGTAATCAAATATGCTAAAGCGTTACAAGTATGTATGCAGACAGGAAGAGCTACCTACCAATTCAACTATTACATGGGATTTTAATGCTCCACTAATTTGGTGTAACTCCTCTGGCCTGGATTGGAAATCTAAGAGGAAGAGAACTTGTAGTATCTTCCCAAAATGGAAAATATGGAACCTTCACCAAAGCGTTAAGCATCAATTTGAAAAATTGAATGATTAGAAAACCATGTTAATATGCATGGTTTAACTCTTCAATAGTCAGTCAAATGTGTAGTGCAAGGAGCGAGTCGAGCTATTCTACCATTTGTTGGAGTGTCTGGTGCTCTGTACATGGAATGGTAGTCTATCAGTCATTATTATTGTGTATATGAGGGAGTCATGTCCTATTTGTTGTGTTTAGTTTATTGCTTCTCTGTGCAACCTAAGGATTCCATTGAGAATTTTATTTCCCACTACAATCTTTCCATTGAGAATTTGGATGATTGATATCATACGACTTGGAAACTGCATTGAACATTGGTGCGAACACAACAATTGGAACCTTTGATTAAAGCATTGGCATGAGAAGGTTTGTTGAACGTCATATATATGTGTATGGTAGCAACGTATTGTGTAGTGAGAGTGGAGTCTATGGAATACCAAACATTGGATTACATATACGGTGATGTTGTTGGGTTGGAATAATGAATGAAGCATAAGTCTCCATGCATAATTCAACACGGAATGCAACGTTGAGAGCATATTTAAATACAATGCGTTAAAATCTCTGATATATGCATTGATACTTACGATGCAACTTATTTGCATTTGAAGTATGTATGGTTGATTACATTGAAGTGATGAGATGAATGTAGTGAGCCTTACAATTGAATGAGGGGCCTATAATTTCCTCTGAACGCCTCATATCGTTGGTTGATTGCATACATCTCATGTGCATTGGAGTGGTTGGAATGGTGGGTTGATTAAAAATTGCATTGTATAAAACGAGATATTGTGATGCAGTCTGTTTATCCTCTAAAACCCACATGGATAAATTAATATTTTCTCAGTTGATTACTTTAACAAAGAACGAGATTTCCAATTGAAATATTGAATAACTTTTCACTCTCACAATATTGTTATGTTTGGATCTCTCTTTGTGTGCAATGACTTATTTCATTTTCTTTAATGTCCGAGAAAAGGTATTTCTTAATATATCTTGTATGAATAGCGGGATGAAGGTTTTGAATCCAAAATTCGAAGCATTGGTTTGCACAGCTCAATAACAAGATGGGAGGTGATCTGAAAAATATTCAGAGTCGGACGTTACATGATTGAAATATGGAAGGTTGTTGGTATGAAGATTGAAAGAGTGCAATTGTTGAAATATGGAAGGTTGTTGGTATGAAGATTGAAAGAGTGCAATTGTTGTGGTCATCATAGGAGATCAATGCAAGATCACATGAATATTGGATGCTTGTCATGAAAGTTGGTCGACATAATAAGCTTTGGAGGATTTTAAGGGTTTCCAAATAATGGGTCAAAGTGAGGAAGTTGAATTAACTACTGCTCAGATATTTTATCCATGCATGCAATGCGTATATATGTTATGTTTTGTGTGGAATATTTAATGACTATGGATGGTGGTGCATTTCCATAAACGCTCCAGAAATGTATTGAAGTGAATTATTTCTTGAATAGTGTCGACATATATCACTGCATTGATAAGTTATTGCATTAATACAATCAATTTGTATATGGTGATGTTGATGCATTATTGTGAATTTAATTTCAAGCATATATCTGCGGTACTATTTATAGAACATAAGATTATTATTTTTTTGCTATGAGGTGCTTTCACGAGTCTAAAAACATAAACACCCAATTCTTTCCATATAAATAAAATAAATAAGGCCAAAATTGTTAAAGAAACTTTCAAGCCATGAAGAGTGTTATATTTTTATTATGGAGCAATGTCTTTGCATATTTCCAAACTATAGATAAGATAGTAAGAGCCAAAGTAATATGATAATGAAGATGTCTTTGAAAGCTATATTATTAATGAAAATGAAATGTCTCCATCCGCTTAAGAGACATAAAAGGAATATTTTTCTAGCCTAATTAAGTTCATGTAAGCTAGGATACGAAAAATTAATCAAGGGAACACAATTCACCTAAGATAAAACATTATAAAAGCTAAATGGGGAAAATGGGTACTTGGGTCTGTTTTTACATTATAAATTGAGAAAATGCACAAAATTTATTTCATTAAAATAAAAGTTAAAAATGTGGTAGAAAATTCAAGTGAGTTATAAAGGAAAGGAAAATAAGGATTCTCTCCTCATTCTTGCATTTTTTCACTTGAAAAAGAGAATTTCGGAGATCTTCTAAGAAGGAGACTAGGATTTTTGGAAACTCATATTTTGGTTGTTGGTTTTGTTGTTGAAACTATACACCATATCTGTTATTGGAGCATGATCACTCATATTTCGTCATTTTTCTTCATTGTGGATGAAGAAAACATTTGGAAAAATGGATCAGATGTGAAGGTGTTATCAATTGATTTTATAATATTAATTTTGGTAGTCTATATTCTTTGATAGGTTGATTCTTGAGCCATATTGGAGATAAAATTTGTACCTTTAAAAGAGGTTAAGTTTGATCATTTTAAAGAAGGGTGAGTCATGTCTTTTCTAAGGTTTGATTTTTGGTATAGAATGGGTTGATTTTGCACTTGATTGAGTTTGCATAAGGGGATAAAGTTCATTTCTTTCATTTTTTAGGGGGATGAACTGATAAAAGAGGTTGAGTTCCATAGCATGTTCATGGGTTGTGCATATTTTTTCAGAAGGGTCGAGTTCAATCTTAATCCTTAGGGCCGAGTTCCATCTTACTGGTCATGTTCACTATAAAGGATGATCTCTATTAGTTGGGGGTAAGTTTTATCCTTGAGGTTTGAGTTACCTATTCCTTAGAGATGAGTGGGATTGATGTACAAAAAAGACAATATTACGAGTGATACATATTAGATTCGTAGGCTGAATAGGTATTTCCAAATTTCTAAGTTATTTCTTTTGGTGAAAGAAGTTATATTGTTGTCATAATATTTTACTAGAAGTCTGTATGGTTTCTGAGTGATATATAAATTACATGCTACTAATTGGAACTGTTTGTTAGTGGTTTTATGGAACTCTATATATTTATTCAAAATATTATATAAAACAAAAACAACTAGTTGATGAAATAACAAAGTGATAAAACTCAAACAAACTGGAAAAAATTAGTGGGATTTTCGAGCTATTCCTAATGGGTTCTCTTATAGTGCCATCAAGGCATGGTCTTGGAAAAATATGTGGTTTTAAGGGAAGATTATAACAAGAAGTTCAATGAGTACTGAAGAACAACAATTTATCACCTATAAGAGGAGCTACAAGAGCAAACAACCCAATCCTACTTGGGAAGAAGAAGAAGTTCCTAAAGCACAATAAGAGGCAGAATAGGTTCCTGAAGTAGAAGAAGAGGGAGAAGTATGATATGAAAAATGTGAGATAGCCATGGGAGATAGGGAAACCCAAGAGTTTAATAGCTTGGTTAGCATTCTAAATTATTTGGATAAGGGCCAAAAGGCGATGAAGGCGTTGATGGGAAAATTAGCCAATAAAAAATTGGGGGAGAAACAGAAGAAGGAACCCATTAACAACGAAGGGTATAATAGTGGATAAAGTGGTCATGCACACATAACCATGAAAATCCACCCACACATACACAATAAGACAGATAGACCCACTATTCCACAATTTTTAGAAGAGGCAGCAACATGCCAAATGGTGCTAGTTGATCAAGATGACTTTTATGGGGCATATTTGAAGGAGTATAAGAGGAAGGGACAATAATTTCAAGTTTCCATGACTTTCATAGATTTCTGCAACCTCAAAATAAGAAACAATCTTGAGGGAGATGAGGGGACTATGATGCAGAACCATGAGATACAAAAAAAACATTAGGGAAAGTGACCCTCTCATGTTTTGATGCATCCTAAAAATTTTCAACTAGATCATGGGTTTAGAAGCTAGAAACATACTTCTAGTTCCATCAAATGATAGAGAAATATTCCGTTAAGTTAGATACCTTACATTTGGATGGTGAGGCCCATGAATGGTGGTACCGTTGGTTAGTGAATTTGGTTCATTCTATCATAACCACATACAATGAGTTTACACAAAAGATCATTTAACAAGAAATACCTAGAGATTCACTTTAGAGAGCTAGCATAGCTCAAGAAAATTAGCAATCCAAAGTCATATATCTCATATTTTTAGAGGCTTGTAGTGTTATTCACTAATATAACGATGTTGGGTTGGTGATGTTGTTAGTTGAGGGGCTATCAAATCCTCTGCGAGGTTGGGTTAAGGCTTATACACCTACCACTCTACATGATGTAGTTAGTAGAACTAGATACATGCAGGATGTTATTCCTAAGAGTAGCTTTCCTCCTAAACCATCCTTTCTCCAGAAGAAAAAATAGGTTAAACCTTTACAAAGGGAGTGGATCATAAACCTCAAGTTGGATGAGGAGACTTGGAAATAAATGAGGAAGAAGAAGCTTTGTTTTAGATACTAGGAGCATTGGCTAGCAACACACTAATGTGAAAGGAAGAATAAGTAGGGCAAGGCCCATTACATTGAGGTCTACTCATAGAGTGATAGTGATGAGGAGGATGAGGAGCTGGGATAGGGACATATACATGAGAAGAGACACTAGGAAGAGGAGGAGGAGACATCACAAGCTAGGGCTAAAGACCTTGTTATTGCATCCATGCCAGGACTTCCTAGATACCACACCTTCATATTTAGGGGGGTTCTATTGGTACAAAAGGTGACAATGTTGACTAATAGTTATGCCTCCCACAACTTTATAGATGCAGTTATGGTGGATCGAAGGGAGATTATGAAAAAGGAGTTTGATGGTTCATAATAGTCATATTGAGTGGTCATAATATGGATTTCACTAGATGGATTTCCAAATTGATGATAGCCATGGGAAATTATATGTTGACAAATCACTTTTTTTGTGGTGGATGTACTAAATACAATGTGGTGTTTAGAGCTTAGTGGGTTTATTGCAATGGGAGATACACTACTCATCAAAGGAGGATGGAAATGGAGTTCAAATACCATGATGGTAAAAGGGTATTCTTATGATCCATCCATACTTATCCATCCAAAATAGTGTCATCTCATAACATGGAGGTAGTATTGTGGCGTGGAGACATAGAGTGGGAAGTTGAGTGCTTCATTTTTTACAAGGAGCCACCAAATCAACCTGGAAAACATCTTGATGATATCTAAGTATTACTTCATAAACATTGGTTCTTTTTTTAAGATATTCTTCCAAATAGGCCCCCAGATAGAGCGTTTCGACATGTCATAGAATTTGAGGAAGGGGTTTAAGCAATCAAAACTAGCCCTTATCGCCACCCTAGGGTTTACAAGGATGAGATCGAAAAGGATATCAAGGATTTTTTAAGCTTGGGTCACATTCATCCTAGTTCTAGTCCTTTTTCTTCTTTGGTGGTGCTAGTTAAGATGAAAGATGGCACCTTCAGGACGTGTATTGATTATTAGGTTCTTAGTAGGAAATTAAAAATAAAATGATATATAATGCTATGAATTAATGAGTTGATGGGTGAATTGAGGGGAGCCGAATACTTCTCAAAGATAGATCTTCAGTCAAGCTACCATCAAATTAGAGTTCAAGAACAAGATATCCCACAGACAACTTTCTGGTGCTATTACATGCACTATGAGCTTTTGGTCATACCATTTGGGCTAATCAATGCCCCCACTACATTTCGGTCATGCATGAACCACATGTTAAATAAACAATTGTAGAATGATTTGTTGGTTTTATTTGATGACATACTCACTTAGAACAAGACTTGGGAGGATAATATAAGGGATGAGGTGTTGCGAATTCTAGAAGAAAGACAACTCTATGCAAAAGAGTCTAAATGTGAGTTTGGTATGACTAAGATGGTTTACTTGGGGAACATGATTAGAGGAAATGGGGTCCAGGTACACCAAGAGAAAATAAAAGCAAATATCAAGTGGCCTACCCCAAAGAATGTGACAGAACTAAAAATAATCCTAGGCGCTTGCACCTATTACATGTAGTTTATTAAGAATTTCTCATAGATGACAACACCTCTTATAGAACTTACTAAGAAGGGAGATTTTAGTTGGATAGAAAATGCACATGTGATATTTGAGAGGATGGAATAGGTGATGAATTCATGTCATGTTCTATATTTTCTATACTTCACTCAGCCATTTGGTCTTGAGTGTGATGCTTCAGGGACAAGTATATGAGTTGCGTTGATGTAGAATAACCATCCCATTTCTAGCCATCCCATTGAATCCAAGTGACATTACTCGATATATGATAAGGATATGTTGGCTATCATGTGTCCATTGTCCAAATTTAGGTAGTACCTAATGTAAAATAGGTTTAAAGTGAAGACATATCATAATATCTTAAGGCTCCTCATGGAGCAAAAAAAATTGAGTGAGAGACAATACAAGTGGATCAATAAAATACAAGCATGTGATTTTGAGATTATGTTAAGAGCAAGAACAATGTCATAGCCAATGCCTAATTTCTAGAATACCACCCACTCTCTCTCTCTCATGGATATTTCATCTAAATGGAAATCTCTCTTTCTAGTTGAATACTCTAAGAATAAGTTTGCTTGTGAGATCCTTGATGAGTTGACCTAGGATGATAAGTACTATGTTACTAATGATATTTCTTATTACACAGAAAAATCTACTTGGTACCATAATCTCAGTTTATATTTAATATTTAGTAGGCAACACACAAGTCACCTTTGGTAGGGAAATCTAGGTACTTAAAAAATTATAGGCAGATCAAGGAAAGATTCACATGGAAAGGACTTAATATAGATGTGATGAGATTCGTGAGGGAGTGCAACATCTTCCAATAGAATAATGCCGAGTGTACTCATCCAACATGCTTACCTCAACCACTTCCCATTCCAAAGTAAAAATGGGAAAGCATTTCGATGGAATTCATCACAAGGTTACCTCAGGTTTCAAGGGAAGGACTACATCTATGTGGTGGTTGACAAGTTCACAAAGTTTGAACACTTATTTGGTAGACATTCCCAACATTGGATGTTATATGTAGTAGAGTTATTCTTTAGAGATATATTTTGATTAACAAAGACATTCATTAGCATTAGGGACAATAGATTCGCGATATTACTTTGATAGGAGTTGTTCAGGTTGGTTGAGATAGAGTTAATGTCAATAACTAGTTAGCACTCACAAACTAATGGGAAGACCGAGATGGTAAAAAAATGGATGGATGGCTATCTGAGAAATTATGTCTCATACAAAAATAAAGCTTGGATAAAGAGGTTACACCTAGGAAAGCATTTTTATAACACTACTTATCACATCTTGATTGGGATGGCTCCCTTCCAAGGAAAATTTTAAGAACCCCCCCTAAATTTATAAGTATAATAAATGGGCGAATCTCCATGGTATATAGGAAAAATGGAAGGCAATTTTATCAATAGTATAATATGTATATGTATATTTCTTGGTGAATCTCTCACCAAGCATGGCGAATATTTTACTCAATTATAAAATCTTGTAAGATCTTAGTATTACCATGGGTTATCATAAACCTGGAGCTTAAAAATTACTATTAGTAATT
>APFE030570488.1:22689-92765 GCA_000404065.3 Pinus taeda
ATATCTCCACTTTACTTATATTTTTATTTGTTTACACCCTTGCATCTATATAAGGTGACTTATGGAGTAAATATAAAATATGTTTTATTTATTTACCATACTTTTCATTTATTTATATTTTTATTAATTTACCATACCTCTTTTATAAATATGGTATTGGCCCATAGGATTCACTTAAATACAACCTATTCTTGAAAATGGGCGAATGGATTCACTTAAATAAAACCTATTCTTGAAAATGGGCGAATGGAAGGTTGTAACTCCTAATTTCAAGGGCTAAATTTACCTTTTTTACCCTCTCCCTTAATATAAGGTGGGCTATTTGAGGTGATTTGTAAAAATGTACTATGATACAAAATATTCGCCCACTAAAAATTTAAAACCCCTTAATTCCCCCAAAGGGGGAACATTCGCCCCTAAAATTTTCTATGGAGTCCCTTCAAAGTCGTGTATGGGTATGATGTACGAACGTTTATAGATCGGGTGTTTGGAGACAACAAGGAACCTAAAACTAAGGACTAAATTTAGGAGAGCCAAGACACATTGTGACATCTCAAAGATATTTTGCAAATGGCTCATAATCAATAAAATATTTATGTATATAGGAATTGGATGGATGATAGCTTTAGGGTGGGGGACTTGGTAATAGGTATATCCTCGTTTGCATCCCTATCTGCAATCATCACTTAAAAGGAAGGGGGAAGAGAAATTGAAACCCAAATTCTATGAACCCTACAAGATTGTGAGGCATATATAAGAGGTGGCCTATGAGCTAGTTCTTCCAAAGGGGTGTAAGATACATAATTTCTTCCATATTTCATGCCACGTGAGGACCCAGCGGCAACACATTCTAACTTATACTGAGCTTCCACTTGGATGAAGAAGCGTATTTGAATTTGATTCAATAAGAAATTTTGGAGGTAAGGAGTAGAATCTAAGAAGTAAGACAATTAAATAATATTTGGTCAAATCAAAATATTTTCCTATTGAAGATGCCACTTAGGAAGGAGAACAGGTGCTCCAAAATACTAGATTGAAATTACACAATGAGGATAAGAAATATTGGGTGGGGGGGACTATAATGTCCCCATCTAATTAGGAGACATAAGGGGAAAATTCCACTAGCCTAATTAAGTTCCCACGATCTAGGATGGGAGACATTAACCAGCTTAACATAATTCTCCTAAGAGAAAAACTTATAAAAGATAAATGCAAAAAAGGGGGACATCGGTCTTAGGCTAATGAAATGTCATTATTAAATTATAAAGTGAGAAAAACCACCAAAGTGAATTTATTAAAACAAGAAGTAAAAAGATGAAAAAAGAGTCAAGTGAATTATGAAAATAAGGTAAATGAAGAGTTTCTACTCATATTTGTTGAAAATGTTGTTGAGGTATAAAAGGTGTCCTTTTAACTCCTATTTATCGTACATTAGTTATCAATCGAGGTACAATTTTCTATTTCAAGAGTGTACTTAGTTTGAGGTGGCAACTTAATCCAAGGGTAATGTTTTCCAATTTGCAGTACAGTGCTTTCAAATATAAGAGCAAACAGGTGCTTGAAATAAAACCTACTTGCAATTAAAAGAAACTCAATGTTATGAAACTAAATCATTCACTCGAGAAATTAACAACAATTATCAGTCAAGGATGCAATAGCAATAGCTCTTTCCTTTGTCAACTAATGTAATTGAAATCAAACATAAACAAGATCCTCAAACTAAGAACTTTGACAGTAATAGCCAATGTCCTTTACAGTTGTTGATCTCACAGTCCACACTAAAGCAACTAATTGGAAATGACAAGGAATTAAATAAACAATGCTGCTAATAGAAATGGAATAAATACACTAACTCTAATAATGCTAAAAGGAAAAACCAAATACTTGCAGAAAGGAAATGAACAACAATGCTATTAAGTAGAAATGAACAACAATATGGAATGAATAACAAAGTCAATATACTAGAATGAATAACGAAGCTTTATAATTGAAATGAATAGCATAACAATATAGTTTGGAGAGAGTAATAATCATATTATGATGAAAAGGAACGACAACACGATTCAGTTACAACATATACAATAAAACTATTCATAAACTCTTGAACAAAGAACAGTAAAGTAATGCGATTCAAATAAATGAAAGTCAAACCAAACCATCACATGACTGTGATTGTAAAGTAATGGTACATAATATCAAGTGGATTCACCGGGGCCAGGCCCTTAGGCACTAGTGAAGCACCGCCAGACTAGTTCAGTATAAAAGAATGGAACAACAACCGACTTATGTATTAATCATATGCGAAAATGTTTACAGGCAATCGTACTCTATTTTAATCAATGAGAGTCAATGATCAAAGTGGAAATAAAACAGTGAGTTCTCAATAACAATAATGAATCCTAATATTTACAAGCATTGTCCCTTTTATAATGGCTAGGCAGATAAAACAAGAAATAACAGATAGTCTTTGAAACAGTGATCCCTCAGGATCAAGAGATCCCAAGGGATTCGCTCCATCTCCTAACTCCAGTCAACCCTTTGTCTTTTTGCGATGATGCTGTGATTTTCCGTTCTTATCCTTAATTGTGCACTCTGATCTTGATCTTCTTGTCTCGATATGACTTCCTGGTGAAGGAAAAACAGTTATTATTTTTTTTCTTTTCCTTCAGAATGGTAATTTTCCATTTATTCTATTTCCTACATGGAAAAAGGCAATAATTGACTAATTTGCAATAATCAATAACTCCATAGTTTTCACTATAATTCATTGATATATTACCATCTTAGAATATAAAGGAGATATGCTTAAGGAAAAAGACAAGGAAATAAATGTTAAATTCATAGCTTTTCCATAGCTCAACACACCCCCCTGCTTACCATTTTTCATGCCCTCATGAAAACCATGTAATTTGCATGCAAAGCAACCAAAGAATAGGCTGGAGAGGGATTGTCATGAAGTGGTCTAAAACCATGATTTGTAGCTAAAACTTCAAAGATGGGCCCTGTCTACCCTTCAAGAAATTCATATGTCGCCTTATACCCTTCTACAGGACACTAGATAATAGGGCTTTGAAACCTACAACCAAGACAATATGGGCCTTCCCTCAAGATGAGGTTACTATAGGTAACCAGGCAATCTGCAGCTAACTTAAAGTTTTTGTAGTTGAATGGATCTTTGTCCTGTATATTCCGATTGGATGTCTTCCATCTGAATTTAGCTACTACCAGGGAATTGTCTTTGATAGAGAGGAAATATTCTACCCCTTGCTGGACAATTGTTTTGTGGAGGGGTCCCAAGGTCTGGATCACTCCCTCCTTTTTCATTAGGGTTTTAATTTAGCGAGTAGTTGCAATGGGTTTTTCGGTTCACCCCTAACCTAAAGGTCTAACCCATTTTCTTGTCTCTGAAAAGTGTTATGGGCATTGAGCCACTTCAACTAATTAAAAACAAATGAAATAAATTCTTGAAATTGCACATCACCCATAAAAGGAGTGGGATTCTTCTCCATTTCCTCCTACAATATAAAATTATGTAAATAAAAGTCATAGAGTAATCATTGAACTTTTACTCCATGGTGTTTACAACATTTTATAAAATCATCAACAGTTTTAATTCTATAGGTTTCCCTGCCTTAATAGCCTTAATTTAACTGTAAATATCTTTCTAACAAAAATAAAGCATAGTTTTTGGCAAGGGACCTACATGCTAGAAAATCTGTATATAAAGAATAGAGAGTATCCATTTGACTCATGACTATTTTCGAAGGCTTCGTTCTCTAATGCATTGATGTTCCTTAATTACTGTTGTAATTCTTGGTATTTCTTCTGAGGAACAGTATCTTCCTCAAGCTTCTCTATAGTCCACTGAACTATGCCAGATCCTCTTGGAATTTTGCTACACCAGGGTTGTTTTCCATCGAAACCTCTTTGGGTTGAAGATATATCTGGGTACTCTTATTATAATACTCATTGCCTATAGTTTGTGTCTCTTTATCATGGAATGGAGTGCGTGAAGTATATGTTTCTTTCTATTCCTTATCGTTTTGAATAAATATGGGCTTGGTTTGAGTCTTTGTGGCCCTTGTATTATGGATTTTATTTTGGATAGCTGCGCCCACTGTTTTCGAGGTTCTTCTTGTGATTTCCCCCTTTTTAGTGCCTTTATCTTCTATCTGAGTTATTTTACTAAATTTTGTAGCTTTTGTTGTTCCTTTCACAGCTTCTTAATTTCACTCTTCTTCTTCTTGGGAGGAACAACTGTTTCTATTCTTTCTGGGCTTGGCTACTTAGTTGGATTTTGTTCTTCAAGGGATATGCCTTTGCCCTGTCTAGTTTCCATATCCTCTATTTGGAGCATCTTTTCAGTATTCAAATTATCCTAACTATGTTCCTCTGGAGAGGTAACCCTAGCTTGGCCTGCCACTTCTTGAGTGGCTTCTGCTCCTGCTTCTTCCTCACCATTTATTTCCTCTGATGTATTCTTGTTGTGGGAAGAGTGTTTTTGTGATTGCTCTGCCTCAATATTGAGGTTGAGTAGACTTTGGGGCTGAATATACTCACTAATATTGGCCAAAATCCGGGCCAATTCGTCCTCCTGAAATGGGTTTTGTGGTGGACTTGCGCTCGGGGTTAAGGGAAGTTCTGCTTCCCCCCTCTCTTCTTCACTAGTGTGCTCAGTTTCTTCCTTCAATTCTGATTCTTGGTTATCTCCTCCTTCGGGTTGTGATGGTTGCTCATTTTCAGAACTGTGTAATTCTAAGAGTTGGTTGTTTATACCCTGGAGGTTCTCAAACATTCCCCTGCCTATTCTTAATCTGGAGGAGTGTCTGCGTTTTTAAGGTCTATTTGCTATGTTGGTGGTTCTTTTTCTTTTTGGGGCAGGTAAAGCTAGTCCCCCATCTGTAGAAAACACCAATTATTCCCAACTAGTCTGTTGTTGAGCAAGGCTATAACTTACAATCAATCAAATCAAACAATGGTGGCTCACTACAATACCTATATGATGGGATTTCTTTATGCTCTCAGCAGCATCATGCAGCAAAAAAATTAAATATGTAGGCAAATTTAAGGCACATTTATGTTTTCGTACTAATAATAATTTGAGGTGGCATGGTCTTACCACATCCTTTCTCCCATCACTTGTAATGTAGCTCTGCACTACCCTAGCTAGTTCCATCCATGGTTCTTCGAGAGATGAAGGCTGGACTCCTTTTCCTTTAATGATCAGGTTCTGTCCTTCATCCCGAAAGGTGGCCATGGCATCTTGAAGTCTCATTTTTTTATGCGTCCAAATGGGTCCAACTGCTGGTAGTCCAGATAGCTCTACAATTACTATATATGTCATTGTTATTTGCCCTCCTCTTACTTTGGAATGATCATCCTACAAATTATGCAAAAATTCGATAGCCATAGTTTCATGGGGCTTCTGTAGTTGTGTAAAATATCCGACCCGTGCTACCCTCACCAAAATTTCTTGTGCAGCGTCAGAAATTGCTAGTACCTGTGGCTTGCTTCATATTGATTGACCTCCCATTTCGTCTAAGTTTTGCACACTGTTAAGTTTACACAACAATACACAGAGATAACAATGGAACACCAAACTATGCATATTGGATAATATCCCTTTTTTAACATCAATACCATTAAAACTTGTTATTAAGGGATCTGATGCAGTCTAGTAACTTCAAATAGGAAACTGACATGTATGCATGAGTATTTTGGAAGTCACCTGCACCCCTTGAAATATTATAGGTCTTCCTCAACTGGTTAAACGGAGGAGCAACGTATTGGACAACAATCATATAGTATGAAAAGGGAAAGGTGTACATATTCATGGCAAGATCACAAAAAGTATCGAGTTGCTGAAATCAAGGCTTCTGATCAAAATCGTGAATAGAGATGGAGATGCGATGGAGTGATGTGAAAAAGGGAAAATGACAGCTGACGTAGGTAAAATGCTTATGCGGTCATTATTCCACTTAAATAATTATGATTGACTTTTTTTAAATGAGATTTCATGCATAAGAGGTTCAAAAGGAATTGGGAACATAATCCCTTTTGAAATAAAGATAAAGAAATAAGAAAAGAGTTTGTAATTACTTTTGAGGTTGAAAAATATGACTCCAATACCATCAACAGAGCTCTGTTGCCCACAGGTTTTTATAACCTTGAAAAAGTTTCTTTTTCACCCTTTGGAACCATAATCCTTTATGTATGCCTAGGAAAGTGCTTTGTGATGTTAGAATGGAGGCCATTGTGCTGGCTTTTTAACCAGTTGAATCACAATGCCATTCACCAGGAAGGAGTGAAAAGTGGGCATGCCGACTCGTGATGAGACCTCCTGTTCCAAGGACTTTTATTTTTCTGATGTGCCCCTTGGCTCATACCCCTGGTGTGGTGCCCATAGTGGGAATGCCACTTCACTTCTTCTTTATGATCATGGTAGGATGGCTCTTGATGAGACCCCCTATCCTCCATCTGACAAATCATAGAATTGTTAGTAATCATATAGATATATTTTTCTTTCTTTTCCTTTTCTTTTATATAACACTTCCTATTTATATATAGAGGATGGATCAACACTCCTTAAGAGTAGGGATGGTGGAATAAGTGGGAACATCTCAATAGAGTAAAATATTCCCTTATTCTTATTCAATAATAATAATCAAAGAGAATTATGAGAATGAGGGAAGAACCAAAATTATAAAAATAATCAATAAAATTAAGATTTAGTGAAGATAAAGAAAACAAAGTGATATAGATAGTTGTGTGCTTTCCTTTTTCTTATCCATACAAGGAAATCTCTTTAAAGATGACAATTTTTCTTTGATTTTCTTATTTTAGTAACCTCTAATTTTTGTGTCCTTGCATATGTTTGTATCTTTTCCTTTAAAGGATCATGAAGAGTGAAACATTATTCACAAAAACTCTAAAAAAAAATGTTGTTCTTTAAGAGAAACAGTGAAAAATGCACTGAAAAAGTGTTGTTCCTTAGATGGAACAACGAAAAGAACATCTACATGCAAAAATATGGTTCCTTTAAGAGGAACGACAAAAAAAGAAAAAACAATCACACATGAAGTTGTTGTTCCTTTAAAAGCAATGACAATTGTTCCTTAAGTGGAATAAAAAGTAAAACAATCACAAAATATAGCGTTGATCCTTTGGCGGAATAGCCTAAGAACACTCCAAATCGAAACTGTTGTTCCTTAGAAGGAACAATAGAAATTTAAAAAAATAGCGAAACTATTGTTCCTTTTAAAAGCAATGGCAATTGTTCCTTAAGAGGAACAACACAAATGTAAGTAGGTGATATTGTTGTTCCTTAAATGGAAGGGCTGTTGTTCCTTAAGAGGAACACCAACTATTCCTTAATTGGAACAATTAAATAATACATGTTGATTGTTGTTCCTTAAGAGGAATGGTGAATATAAGAGCACGCAAGTCTGTTGTTCCTTAAGAGGAATGGTTGTTGTTCCTTAAGAGGAACAACAACTGTTCCTTAAATGGAACAACAAAGAATATGAACATGCAGAGTTGTTGTTCCTTAAGAGGGACGGCTACTGTTCATTAAGAGGAATAGCAGTTGTTCCTTAATAGAAACAAAAAATAAAGAAACACATGAAAATGATGTTCCTTAAGAGGGACAGTTGTTGTTCCTTAAGAGGAACAACAGTTGTTCCTTAAGAGGAACAATAGTTGTTCCTTAAGAGGAACAACAGTTGTTCCTTAAGAGGAACAACAAAATACAATCACGCAAAAGTGTTGTTCCTTAAGAGGAACAACGAAAATACAAACATGTAGAAGTGTTATTCCTTAAGAGGAATGGTTGTTGCTCCTTAAGGGGAACAACAAAAATAAAAGATGCAGAGGTGTTGTTCCTTGAGAGGAACGGTTGCTATTCCTTAAGAGGAACAACAATTGTTCCTTAAGAGGAATAGCAAAAATACAAACGTCAAACGATACATGCAAAAATGTTGTTCCTTAAGAGGAACATCAAACAAATATAAGCACGCAAGATCATTGTTCCTTAAGAGGAATGGCTGTCATTCCTTAAGAGGAATGGCAATTGTTCCTTAAGAGGAATAGCACGAAAATATAAGCACACAAGATCGTTGTTCCTTAAGAGGAATGGTTGTTGTTCCTTAAGAGGAACAAAAGTTGTTCTTTAAGAGGAACGATAGCTGTTCCTTAAGAGGAACTGTATGAAAATATAAGCACACAAGATTGTTGTCCCTTAAGAGGAACGACTGTTGTTCCTTAAGAGTAACAGCAACTGTTCCTTAAGAGGAACAATACAAAAATAAGAAAATAAACACTCTGCTACTCCTTAAATGGAATGGTTGTTGTTCCTTAAGAGGAACAACAGTTGTTCCTTAAATGGAACAATAGTAAGAATTTGTACAAAAAAACTAGTTTATACAAGCAAAATTAAAAAGAAAACTTTATGTACAAAATTCAGAAAAAAAGGAAATTTTCAGTGAAGTAATGCTGAGGAGGGGTTATCTTCCTCAACAAGAATTTGCATAGTGGAATCTTCTCGTAATTGTTGGTAAAAGGATTCCTAAGTAAGTGGTTTGTGATAATGTTGCACTCGATGATTGTTTGCTTTGAAAGAATGTACAGATCCATCAATGGTAGTCAATGTAATGGTGCCATTGTCATGCACTTTCTATATCTCATAAGGTCCAAGCCATCGTGTCTGGAGTTTCCCGGGGAAATCCTGAAACCTGGAATTGTATAGGAGCACCCAATCTCCTTCATGGAAGATTTTCTTTTCAATAAGGGCGTCATGCCATTTTCCTCTCTATTGTTGAATTAATGCAGTTTGTTGAAGAGATGAGAGCTTAATTTCATCTAACTCATTGATTTGTTGTAATCTATTAGTCTGGGCCTCATTTAAATTCAAACCCACCTCCTACGTTTTTCTTAATGTTTGAATTTTGAATTCGATTAGAAAGATGGGTTCTTTTCCAAATACTAATTGATATGGTGAATACGTAGTGTTGTTTCTCCATGTTGTTCGGTATGCCCACAAGGCTTCTGGAAATCTTGAAGCCCAGTCATGCCTATCTGATGCAACTATTTTTGTAAGTATTGCCTCAATCACCTTATTAGTGCTTTCTACTTGGCCATTTCCCTGTGGGTGGTATGGAGTTGTAATTTTGTGCTGAAATTTGTAATTTTTTAATGTTGCAACGATTTTATTACCTACAAATTGTGGTCCTCCATCTGTAATTATGTCCCTTGGGAGGTCATATTGCATAAATAATTGGAAAAGGAAATATATTACAGAACCCTCTGTAGCTCTTAGCAGTGCCTCTCATTCAACCCATTTGGTAAGATACTCTGTTGCAACCAATATGTATGTTTTCTGATTTGATGTTGGGTTAATAGGACCAATAAAATTGAGCACCCATCGCTCAAATGGCTCAATTACTAATTGCGGGTTCAGAGTCATTTCATTAGATTGTCCAGGGTGTCCTGCCCTCTGGCAACTATCATAGGCTTGAACAAACTTTTTAGCATCTTAAAAAATAGTGGGCCAGTAATAGCCTGTTTGTAAAACTTTGTGACCAGTTCTACGGTCTGCAAAATGTCTGCCACACGGCCCATCGTGGCATGCTTTCAGAATGTCAAATATTTCATCTTCTCAGACGCATATTCTAATGTGCATATCTTCCCCTGTATGAAATAAGTAGCCCCTAATCCAAGAGAATTGTGTACTCCACTACACTGTCTGTTTTCATTCATTAGGCGTTAGATGCTTAGGTAATTTTCATATTGATAAGTAATTTGCAATTTCAGTATACCATGGTGTTTTGACAGTAACAACAAACAAATGTTCATTCAGAAATTGATCTTTGACTGCTGCTACATCCGCTGGCTTTGGCATTCGTGAGGGAAAATAAGCTATAGGATTCTCTTTTCCAGGTCGATCCTTAATTCTGACGTCAAATTCCTGCAAGGGAATCAACCATATTGTCACTCTTCCATTTGTAATAGGTTTATTTGCTAAATATTTTATAACATAGTGATCTGTATATAAAACTACATGATACCTAGTTATATAATGTCTAAATTTATTTACATCATGTATTACAGCTAGAAATTCTTCTTCAGTCATAGTATAGTTTAATTCAATAGGAGATAGATTCTTACTAATATAATAAATTGCATATGGATTTTTATCTTCTTCTTGCCCAAGAACTGCTCCGATTGATGTGTCTGAAGCATCAGATGAAATTTGGAATGACAAATCCTAATTTGGGCCCCTTAGCACTGGAGTTGTCGACACAAGCTTTTTCAGATTCTCAAAAGCACAGTCACACTTATCTATCCAAATAAAATCAACATTTCCTTTAGTGCATATAAAGGTGCAGCAATTTGAGAAAAATGCTCTATAAATCTTCTATAGTAACCAGAAAATCCCAGAAAACTGTGTACCTCTATTTGTGTGGTAGGAGTAGGTATTAACAAAATTATCTGAATTTTAGCCAGATCTACTTGTATTCCAGCTGCTGAGATATAATGACCTAAGATGAGTCCCTCGGTCATCATCATATGACACTTTTCATGGCTCAAGCAGAGGTTGGTGGAAATGCATCTTTGCAACACCTTTTCCAATGTTTGTAATGCTGGCTCAAATTCATCTCCACAAGGTGTGAAATCATCCATATATACTTCGAGCCCTATATTTATTAAATCTGAAAAAATGTTGAGGATAGCTCTCTCGCAGGGGCATTACATAATCCAAAGGGTAAGACTCTATAAGCAAATGTTCCCCAAGAACATGTAAAAGTAGTTTTATCTTGATCTTCAGGGGCAATTTAAATTTGACTGTATCCACTGAAGCCATCTAGGAAGGAAAAGAATTTCTTTCCTGCTAATGTGTCTAATACCTGATTAATGAATGGAAGGGGGAAGTGGTCTTTCTGGGTTGCTTTGTTCAATTCTCTGTAGCCTACACATATCCGCCACTTTCCATTCTTCTTTGGTACCACTACTAGTGGAGAGACCCACTTGCTATCAAATATTGGGTAAATAAAGTTTACATCTAAAAGTTTCTGTATTCAACTTTCACAATATCCTTAAGATGAGGGCTTAATCTCCGTTGGGGTTGAAGAATGGGTCTAGCATCCTTTTGTGTATAAATGTGGTGCGTACACAACTAGGGATCAATTCCTTTCATGTCTGGGTAATCCCATGTAAAACCTTTCTTGTATTTTCTCAGTAGTTGGACTAGCTTTTCTTCTTGTTCAACAGTCAGGTTTTTGTTAATGTTCAAATTTTTTCTTGGCTCAATTTATATATTTTTGATATTGTAAACAGAGGTGGTAGGTATTGATTGATCAAGAGTGTCTTTCAAGGGATCTTCTTCTTCTTCATTATCAAATGTTGCCTCAATCATGTGACATTGTAAATGGGATCTGATTTCTGGTTGGTTAATGAAACTGTTAATGATGTCATCCTCTGTTTGGTCTTTAAATTTGAGGGCATATTCTATGGTTAATGGCGATCTAATGTTTTCTGTCAGGTATGATACAGGTTGTTCTCTTGTTTTGATTATTGTTAAACTTGGCTGGGCTGGAGGGTATAAGGCTAAATTGTTGACATTACTCCCTCTTACTATAGTCATGTTGCCTTGCCGATAGCCAATGTAAGCGTCAATAGTTGCTAGCCAAGGTCTACCTAGAATTAATGGGTGTCCATCTAGTCAGTCTTTGGGATTAATGATCAGAAAGTCTGCAAGGTATTCCCAGGAGTCTACAGATACCATTAAATCATGTAGTGTGCCTTCTGGTCTAACTATCGATCAGTTAGCCAACTCCAATAAGGTTGTGGTTGGAACTAATGATTTAAGGCCAAGTTTTTAACAAGTGGTGGTTGTTAGAATATTGATTGTAGCTCTTAAATCAACTAAGGCATTTGGAAAGGAGCATCCATTGATTTGTGCCGTGGGTCTTCATATTTTACAGGTGCTTCTCTTCCTGATAATAAGTCAGATAGGATGTTGACTACTTAGACAATTGGATTAGTTGTTATTCTCCTCTTTGGCTTTGTTATACATAATTCTTTGATGGTTTTTGCGTAAATTGGGATATCTTGGATAGCTTGGAAGAGTGGAATTTTTATACACAAATTTTTTAGTTCTCCTATAAGATCAAAATCAAGATTTTCTATTGGGTGAGGTATGATTATTCATTCTGGGAATGGAGGAGAAGAGGTGGTTTCTTGTTCATGAGTTTGTTATCTAACCAAATTCTCCTCTTGTAGTGTTTGTTCTAAAGGTAACGAATTTAAAACTTGAGAATTTTTGTCTCCCTCTAATTCTATTATGCGCCCATATCTTAATTGAATGTTGTTGCACTCCCTTAACTCGGTTTCTAGTTCTGGTCCTTCAATTATTTGAACAGATTAAACCGATCTATTGTTGGGGTTCGGGTTGGGTTGGGCTGGGAGTTGTGGTCTTAAGTTGGTTTGGAGATTTTGTTGCAATGTATAAGGTGCTGACAATGTAGGTTGAGGGAGAGGAATCATTCCAGCTGGCTGATTCATAGGTATTTTCCAGTTCGACTGCTAGGTCTAACTCTATGAGGTGGAGGGTGACCATTCTGTTGAATATGCATTATTTTGCCAAAACGGTAGAAAGTAAGGAAAGTTCAGCCAATTGGTTTGATTTGTTTGATTTGGCCATGATGATATGGGAAATGGCTGTTGTGACCAGCTGGCGAAAGGTGGTTGATTCTGCCACATTCCATTATATTACTGAGCATTATATTGAGGAGAATGAAAAGAAGAGGATGGATCAACGGGCATACCTGTTTGTCGTGGCTACCACTGGCGACGCTAATTTAGTAGGTAAAATGGTTTTGTTTCTTCTTCTGCTTCTTTGTAGACTGATTTCAATTCTGGGAGTGAGGGGTAGCTTTCTGTGGAGTGATCTTTCGTGCAAATGGTGTAGACTTGGACTGTATCCAGCGGGCATTCTTTGTGGCTGTGTTTCTTTCTACATCCAGGGTAGAATATTGCCAAATTTCTCTCTGCTTCTACTTCCTTTTGTTTAGCTTGCATTATGTCGAACTGTGTTGTGAGAGTCCCTAGAATATCAGTTTTGAAATATTCTAGTAGATCAGCGATTTCTACGCGGGTTATACCTTCACCGGGGACCTTGCTATCCCTTGTGATCATGTCACGTTTTGCTAGCTTTAGTTTTGTGCTGCCTCTTGAACTCTTGATACACAAATCAATGATGTCAGCAAAATTTTCCTGATATATGTCACCTTTGCCCATAATGTTTAATGTTTCAACCCATTGTTATTTCATCCCCTTAATTAATGTAGTTTTTAACACATTGTCAGGCAAGGGTAAAGATCCATAAGGAGATCTCTGGAGATTGTATTGAAAGTGTTCTACATATTCCTCCAGTGTCTCATTAGGTCTTGATATCATTTGAAATATTTCATCGTTTAGTTCTCTAGATCTACAATAATCCTAATATTTCTTTAGAAAGGTAGTCTTCATCTGATCCTAGTCATTTATAACACCTCCACCTAACCCCATAAACCATCGTAAAGTTGCTCCTATTAACGTGGAGGGAAATACTTTTAGTTTTTGGGGGTCAGTGGTATAGTCGTACCCCTGGCATAATACATTGAACTCAAACAGAAATGCATCTGGATCTTCTAATGTTAGGCCAGGGAATGTAGGAATATGTTGGAGAGGAATGGCCTCCATAGGTGCATTAACTATAGTGTCCACAATGGGGTATTGCAGTGTGGAGGTTTGAGGTGTTTGCTGGTTCTAGGCCATTTGATCAAATATGTGCCAATATCCTTCTCGGATTTCTAGGGAGTTATTCCTAAGATGACTAGAAGGAGTCAGAATGACCTTAACGGCACTTCCTTGATCTAGGATAATGAGTGTTCCTTGCTGAACTATTATCTAGGGGGATCTTGTCTCTTCAGGTTCTTTTGCTTTGTTTTGGATGATCTTGACAGCACTCCCCTTATCTAGGCTGCTAACTATTTGAACTATTTCAAGAGGGTATTTTGGCTCTTCTATTTCCCCTATTTCTCCTCAACCTTTGTGGAGATTACTAGAGTTCCCTTCTTGAAAAGAAATTGGGTGAGAATTCTCAATTTCTTGAAAATCTTGCTCAGGCTCTTCTGTTTTGTAGTGCACCTCAACAAAGGCTACAGATGGTGAGCCTGTGGCCTGAAGGGAGCCAGTAGGTTGTCTAGAAGCAAATTTTCTAGGTCCCATTAATGGCTCAGATTTGGCTTGCTTAATGATATCATCTATTAAGGTTGATCAACTAAGGGTCACTGGTCCCTTAGCTTTGTCAGGTTTGGGTAGCGGTTTTGGATTATTTTCAAGTTTTTTCTTCTTAGTCATACACATGTCAAATTTTTATTTCTACGCAAAAAATGAACAAATCTACTAGAAAGCAGGCGGGGGAGTAGGGTTGTTACATGCTCTGTATACATGTTCTTACCTTCCGTTTTTAATACCCAATTATCTCCTAGAAGGCACTCATCAGATGCACACTACTCTCTGAAAGAAAAAAATGGCTACACTCTCCCCCGCAACGACGCCAAAATGTTGAGGTATAAAAGGTGTATTTTTAACTCTTATTTATCCTACATTAATTATCAATCTAGGTACGATTTTCTATTTCAAAAGTGTACTCAGTCTGAGGTGGCACTTTAATCCAAGAGTAATGTTTTCCAATTTGCAGTATAGTGCTTTCAAATATAAGAGTAAAAAAATGCTTGAAATAAAACCTAATTGCAATTAAAAGAAACTCAATGCTCTGAAACTAAATCGTTCACTCAGGAAATTAACAACAATTATTAGTCAAGGATGCAGTAGCAATAACTCTTTCCTTTGTCAACTGATGTAAATGAAATTAAACATAAACAAGATCCTCAATTTGATAACTCTGACAATAATATCCAATGTCCTTTACAGTTGTTGATCTCACACTCCATGCTAAAGTGACTGATTGGAAATGACAAGGAATTAAATCAATAATGTTGCTAATAGAAATGGAATAAATACACTAACTATAATAATGCTAAAAGGTAAAACCAAATACTTTCAGAAAGGAAATGAACAACAATGCTATTTAATTTAAATGAACAACAAAGTCAGTTTACTGGAATGAACAACGAAGCTTTATAATTGAAGTGAATAGCATAAAAGTATAGTTTTCAGAGAGTAATAATCTTATTATGATGAAAAGGAACGGTAATGCGATTCAGTTACAACATATACAATAAAACAATTCATAAACACTTGAACAAGGAACAGTAAAGCAATGTAATTCAAATAAATGAAAGTCAAACCAAACCATCACACAACTGCGATTGTAAAATAATGGTACAAAATAGCATGTGGATCCACCAGGGCTAGGCCCTTAGCCACTAGTGAAGCACCGTCATACTACTTCAGTATAAAAGAATGGAACAACAATTGACTTATGTATAAATCATATGCGAAAATGTTTACAGGCAATCGTTCTCTATTTTAATCAAAGAGAGTCAATGATCAAAGTGGAAATACAATAGTGAGTTCTCAATAACAATAATGAATCCTAATATTTACAAGTGTTGTCTCATTTATAATGGCCAAGCAGATAAAACAAGAAATAACAAATAGTCTTTGAAACAGTGATCCCTCAAGATCAAGAGATCCTGACGGATTCACTCCATCTTCTAACTCTAGTCAACCCTTTGTCTCTTTGTGCTGATGTTGTGCTTTCTCATTCTTATCCTTAACTGTGCACTCTGATCTTGATCTGCTTGTTTGGATATGGCTTCCTAGTGAAGGAACAACAGTTCCTTTGTTTTGTCTTTTCCTTCAAATGGTAATTTTCCATTTCTTCTATTTCCTGCATGGAAAAATACAATAATTAACTAATTTTCAATAATCAATAACTCCTTAGTTTTCACTATAATTCTTTGATATATTACCATCTTAGAATATAAAGGAGATATGATTAAGGAAAAAGACAAGGAAATAAATGTCAAATTCACACCTTTTCCATAGCTCAACAAATGCAACAAGAAAATCCTAATTTAATTTTGTCCTTGAAATTAGGAATTAAATTGTAATTCCACATCTCATCACAACTTGTAATAGTTGACTAATTTAATTTTACCTAGTTGGATTAGTTAATTCGAGTTGAGGGTCTAACTTGAGTCATGTAGAGTGTATCCTACTTTGTAGGAGCCCTGGTTGAGTTTATTTCGAGTTGTAATTATTTAATTCAGTTTAACTGAGTTAAAGTCAGTTAAAATAGTTCCAACTGATGGTAATGGAAGATCCAGTAGTGGGGTGTAACCCACAGTAGTGGGGTGTAACCAACAATGATCAACCAGTAAACTAAAGATTCACTCATAACTAACTCTTGCATGTCAGATTAGAGAAAGACTGAGTTGATATTGGAGTTCAGGAACAATGTAATATCAATTTTATAATCATCTGAATTGTACAGGTGGTGCATGCAATCAGAGGAAGGCCTATGAGGATTGCACAATTCAGATTTGTGGAATTTTTAGATTAAATATGGGCTAATTACCAAGGAAACTGCGCAAGGAAATAGGAGCTTGGTAGATAGCAGTCTAAGTATTGGCTTGAACTTGTCTCGGAAGAAGTGAGATAGAGAGAGATAGTGCAGAGGTTGCTTGGGCTTGAGAAAATCATTGTAATCTTATCCTATTTTCTGATTAATGAAATATATAGATAACATGGGTTTTTAGCTGTGGATTTCCCAGAAAATAATTATTTTATGTGTGATTGAATTATCTCTCTTATGCTTCATGATTTCATGAATCGTTTATTGTTTTCGATGATGAGTAGAGTAGATTAAATTCAATTGTTTTAGCAGATTAAAATCTACAGTTTGAATCTACAAGGAATTTCTACATTGTATTAGAGCTAGATTTGTAGAAATCTCTACATGGTATAAGAACTACATTTGTAGAAATTTCTACATGGTATCAAAGCTGAAATTACTATAAAAGAGGAGAATACAACTTTGTCTTTTGCAGGAGAAATCGAATTTGGAGTATCATACTTCATAGCCAACAGGATGTCTTTCTACAGATGAGACTCGAATATGCCCTTGAGGGTAGTTCGAACTATATTTCTTGGGAGGAAAAAATGTAGGTAGTGTTGGAAGACAACGGGCTTAAGGAATTCATAGACAAAGATATTCCTAATCTAGTTGATGCTTAGGATCTACCAGAGTGGAGAAAGTATGTGGAAATGGTGAGAATGATTATCCTAGAAGGAGTCTGAGATCATATTTTATCAAACCTCCATGGTAAGGAAACTCCATTTGCAATGTGGAAGGCCTTGACAAACCTCTTCCAAAATAGTAGTGACCACGGGAAGCTGGCAGTGAAGGACAAACCTAGAAAGACCAATATAGAGAAGGGTCACACAATACTAAAGTACTTGACCAAGTTCACCCAATGTCAGGATGAGCTTGGAAGTGTTGGTGTTATAGTTTTTGAAGATGATATTGTGATCCTAGCACCTCTAGGCCTTCCCAATAGCTGGCACAACTACCAAGACTCAGTTAATGGGAGGGAGAAGCCACCATAGAGGGAGTGATTGAGGGTCGACTTGGCACAAGAAAAGATTTGGTGAAACACCATATATGGACCCTCATCCAAGCATAATGATGACGAGAACTCTGCCTTAGATTGAAAGGTGAAGAAAATGAAGGGGAAGTCATCCAATTCCAAATCAGATTCTAGTTAGGGCAGCATGAAGAAGGACATGTCGAAGATTAAATTTTTTCACTATCACGAGTTGGGACACTATTCCACAAAGTGTCCACACAAGAAGTCTGATAAGAATCCCTCAGGAGGAGTGGAAGGTGAAGCTCTTTCTTCACAATTTGAGTTGGATTTCACCCTCATCGCTTGTATGGTGACATCGATGATGGGTACTGTGTGGTACTTGAGTAGTGGAACCTCATTCCATATGCCTGATGGCAAAGAGTTATTTAGTGATTTGGAGGAGAAGGACCTCCACACATCGATATGGGAGATGATGGGAGGTATAACTTGACCAACATCGGTATTGTTATCTTTCAAAGAGATTCTAGTTCTCCTCTCACATTAAAAGATGTCACGTATGTTCTGGGTCTGAAGAAGAATCTGGTTTCAGTTGCCAGGTTGGAGGACTATGACTATGATGTGATATTTAGCAAGGGAGAATATTTCCTTCGTCATATAGCCTCAGGATAGGTGAAGTGGACCGAGGTTTGGGTGGAGAGCCTCTATAATTTGGATGTAGAAGACTATGTTTCTTTGAGCAGAAAAGCAGAGGAGGTGCAAATTCGATACATCAATGAGTTGTGGCATAGATGATTGGGTCACTTGCACCACAGAGCCTTGAAGATCATGTAGAAAAGTTCTACAGGACTTCCCAACAATACTCTAAAGTAGAAAGACACATGCAAAGGGTGTATATTGGGGAAGTGTACCAAATCTTGCTTTCATGATAAATACATTCAAACAAAAGTGATCCTTGATAAAGTTCACTTTGATGTTTGTGGACCATTCTCGACACCATCCATGACCAAGCACATGTATTATGTAATATTTTTTAATGAATTTTCTCGTAAGTGTTGGATTTTCTTCATGCAGAAGAAAGATCATTTGTTTGCTATTTTTTGTCAATTCAAAGCACTGGTCGAGAAAGATAACTGCAAGAAAGTTAAATCTCTTAGAAGCAATAAAGGTGGAGAATATGTGTCGAATGAATTGAAGAACTTTTTTGCATCAGAAGGCATTCGATGGGAGTTAATAGAACCTCATAATCCACAACAAAATGGGGTTGTTGAAAGAAATAACACAAGTATTGTGGGAGTTGTACAAGTGATGTTACATGATTAGGGCCTACCGTTGCACTTGTGGGATGAAGCATGCAACACTGTTATTTATTTACATAACATAATTCCTCATCGAATTATCAGTATGAGTATACCAGAAGAACATTTTTCATTTAAGAAAACAGATGTGGCATGATTCAAAATATTTGGTTATGCAGTCTATTGTCATGTTACAAAGGATACACAAAAAAATCTAGAGCCAACAACAAAGTTGGGCATATTTGTTGGGTACACTGATACACCTCACAATTATCAGGTATACCTTCCATCCAACAAGGTGATAGTGGTTCATATAGATGTGAATCTCAATGAAGAAAATGGTATGAGATGTTCCCTTGAGAGGGAGATTCATTTACATGTAGATGAGGAGCTTTCAACTCTAAAGGAGGAACCTCATGATGATGTGGAGAAGCTAGATGCAAAGGAGAAGAGAGTGGAAGCAACCACTCATCCATATACTTCTAGAGATTGAAGGAAGTACACCATAGATGCTAACATATTGATGCATGATGCTAGAGAGAATGTGGGAGCACCCACATCACAACACAGGAAGAGGAGGTCACCAGATCAGTACATTGGATACATGGATCTGATGAGCGAGAGTGTAGAGGTTGAGCCATCCTCATTCAAGGAATGCAGCAACCAATATGGGTTGATGCCATGGTTGGGAAGTATGATTCCATTATCAGAAACAATGTTTGGGAAGTGGTCCCAAGACCAATAGACAAGTTAGTGGTGAGCTTAATATGGCTTTACAAGGTAAAGAAAGCAATAGATGGAGTGTGGAGAAAAATAGGGGTAGATATGTGGCCAGAGGGCTCTCTCAGGTGGAGGGAATTGATTACGAGGAGACCTTTTCTCCAATAGAAAGGTACTCTTCAATCAAATCTATTCTAGCACTATCAGTGAAGATGGGATGTAAGAAACATCAAGTGGATGTGAAGACAACATTTCTCAATGGTATGATTGAAGAACAGTTGTATATTGAGCATCCAAAATGATCTGAGACCTTCAATAGAGAGTCACATGTGTGCAGACTCAAGCTAGCATTGTATGGACTAAAACAAGCACCCTGAGCTTGGTACACCATAATTGACAGCTATTTCACGGGGTCAGGCATCATCGAAAGTGAACCAAATGCGAACCTTTACCATATTGTGGTTGAAGTTAAATTTTTTATTATAGTATTATGTGTCGATGATTTGACTCTAACAGATGATGAGAGGATGATAAAATCTTGCAAAGAGGATCTTGCAAGAGAATTCAAGATGAAGGACCTGGGGCTCATGCATCACATTCCTGGTGTGGAAGTATGGAAAGGAGATGAGGAATTGTTTGTCTCTCGGGGAAAGTATGCCAACACGATAATGGAGAAGTTCCACATGGAGAGCAACAAACCCATGGAGACTCCTCTAGCAAGTAATTGGAGGAAAGAAGATGCTACTTCAGGTGAATTAGTGGAGGCTACTATTTAAAGACAAATTGTGCGTTCACTTATGTATTTGGTGAACACATGATCATATATGTGTTTTACAGTTAACTGACTTAGTCAAGCCATGGTTAAGCCAACCAAACTTTATTCGAAGGAAGCTAAACATGTGTTGAGATACCTCACAGGCATCACTCCATTTCATCTTTCGTATATACCAATAGAGGGAGTGAAGCTTCAAGGCTTCACGGATGTAGATTAGGAAGAGATTCCATTTGAAAGGAAGAACACATTAGGGGAAATCTTCAATATTGAGTCAACCACAGTTTCTTTGTATGACAGGAAATAGAGATCAGCTACACTCAGTTCAACAGAAGCAAAGTACATGGTTGTTAGTCAAGAATATTATGAGGTTTTTTTGATGAGGAAGATCCTTTTTGGCTTATTTGGTTAACATATGGATCCTATAGTGATTTACTTTGACAATCAGTTCTATATCAAACTCTCTAAGAATGTAGTTTTTCATGATCGATCCTAGCATATCGAGATCTGGTATCACCATCTACGAGATTGTATGTAGAGGAGAATCATATTGTTGGAGTACATTCCTACAGAGGAGTAGGATGCAAATATTTTGACAAAGGAATTATCAAGATGCAAATTCTAGTTTCATAGAGGTAAGATCGGGGTAGCAGATAATCCCTTTCTTGTTGAGAGGGAGTGTTGAAAATGCAACAAGAAAATCCTAATTTAATTTTTTTCCTTGAATTAAATTAGGAATTAAATTATAATTCCACATCTCATGACAACTTGTAATAGTTAACTAAGTTAATTTGACTTATTTGGCTTATTTAATTCGATTTAAGGTTTTAAATTGAGTCATGTAGAGGTTCTCCTAGTTTTGAGGAGACCTGGTCAAGTTTATTTTGAGTTATAATTATTTAATTCAGTTTAACTGTGTTAAATTCAGTCAAACTAGTTCCAACTAATGGAGGAATTAGTGGGAGATCTAGTAGTGGGGTGTAACCAACAATGATCAACCAGTAAACTAAAGATTGACTCATAATTAACTCATGCATGTCAGATCAGAGAAAGACCCAATTGAGATTGAGGTTCATGGATATTGTACTATCATTTGTATAATCATCTGAATTATACATGTGGTGTATGCAATCAAAGGAAGGCCTATGAGGATTGCGCAATTCATATTTGTGGGATTTCCCAATTAAATATGGCCTAATTACCAAGGAAATATGAGCTTGGAAGGCAACATAATTGGCTAAGTATTGACTTGAGCTTGTTTGGGAAGGAGTGAGATAGATATAGATAGTGAAAAGGTTGCTTAGGCTTGAGAAAAATATTGTAATATTTTTTTATTAATGCAATATACAGATAATAGGGGTTTTTAGTTGTGGCTTCCCCCAGAAAATCATTGTGTTATGTGTGATTGAATTATTTCTCTTTTATTCTTTGTGATTTCATCAATCATTTATTGTTTTCGTTGATAATTAGAGTAGATTCAAGTTAATTATTTTAGCATATTACAATTTGCAGTTTGAATCTAGAAGGAATTTTTACAATTTTTACATTTGTTCACTTGAAAAATAGAATTTTGGACAACTCTTGAGAAAGAGACTAGGGGTTTTGGAAACCCTCAATTTGGTTCCTTGTTTCAGTGTTGAAACTATACATCCTCTCTAATATTGGAATCAAATCACTCAGATTTCAACATTGTGCTTCATTTTTTACGAAGAAGAAGGCATTGACATAAAGGGGTCAGATCTGAAGGTGTTATCAATTTATTTGATAACCTGACCTTTCAAATAGCCATATTGGAGGAAATGTTCTTACCTTTAAAAGAGCCCAAGTTTTATCATTTTAAAGAGGGTCGAGTCATGTATTTTCTAGGGGTTGAATTCTATTATAAAATGGGCCAATTTTTCACATGCTAAAGAAGCCAAGATCATCATTCTTTACTGGCTACGTTTACGTAAGGGGATCAAGTTCATCGTTGTCATTTTTGAGGGGGATAATTTCATAAAAATGATCGAGCTCCATAATTTTTTTGCGGGTTGGGTATCTTTATTGAGAGTGGTTGAGTTCTATCTTAACCCTAAGGGATGAGTTCCATATTGATGGTTGTGTTCACTATCGAGGAATATCTCTGTTAGTTGGGGCTGACCATAATCCTTCAAATCCAAGTTACTTATTCCTTGGAGTTGAGTGGGATTGTTTTGCATGGAAGACAATATTCTGAGTGATACATATCATATTTGAAGGATGAATATGTATTGTTAAATTTTTGAGTTATTTCTTGTGGTAAAAGGAAGTTATATTGCTATTGTAAGCTTGTACGAGAAGTCTACGTAATTTCTAAGTTCTATATAAATTGCATGTTGTTGATTGGAAGTCCTTCTTAGCGTCTTTGGGGTACCATGTATCTTTATTCTAAATAGAATATAAAAGAAACACTTGTACAACCATATGCATGCAAACTATTTGACGAAATAATATAGTTATAAAACCCAAACAAAATAAAAAAAATTGGTGGGATTTTCAAGATATTCTTTAGGGCATATCTTGAAAATCCCACTAAATTTTTTGAACACCAACTTTATCGTGGGATGCTTACCTTGGAACACCTCTTTTACAAGTACCAAAGTCTAAAAGTTCTACCTTGCTCCCTTAATCAAGCGAGGTCCAGGTTGACACTTTACAACTATGAAATAAGGTAGCATGGCTTATTTTCACCCATCCTTGACACCTTAAATAAATTAAAGAAGGAAACATGAATTATTTCATCCAAGCCCTTACCAAGAACACATATAAGCATATGTAAT
Organism: Pinus taeda; assembly: GCA_000404065.3. NCBI lineage: Eukaryota > Viridiplantae > Streptophyta > Pinopsida > Pinales > Pinaceae > Pinus > Pinus taeda. The sequence continues at coordinate 45,872 of APFE030570488.1, forward strand.
GTGGCTAGGAAATATCTAAACCTCATAAGGAAGGGAGACCAAATAATAGCTTCCTTTGAGCCACCAATGCTATTGCAATGAATTTTCTCCCCCTAAAGAGACATAGGCCCTAATAATTCCAATACATGAAAAGGAATATGAGATTCCACCAATCCAATTCTTTATCCTTTTTATTCTCTTAAATGACAACTTTCTTCAAAAATGAATAAAATAAAATATGAAGACAATGTATGAATGTCTTGTTATATATCATTAGTACTAAAATTTTCATTCTTTTCAAGTTTTCTAATCTTCTCCCTCCTTTATTTTAAACTTACATTTCATGGTATTATAGTAAAAGTTTATTTATATATCCATATATCTATCTATCTATCTATCTATCTATCTATCTATATATATATATATGTGTGTGTGTGTGTGTGTGTGTGTGTGTGTGTGTGTGGAGAGAGAGAGAGAGAGAGAGAGATGAAACTATTTAGTACAATACAATTATTTTAGTATCTTGAAATGACTTTGCTCAATATTTTATGGACAATGCACCTTTAAGAAAAGCTAATAACTTTCCTTCACATAAATTTAGGAAAAATAATTAACATAACATTACTTTTGGTTCTATGGCTTGTAGCACCTCTTCCTTCATAGCTTGTTTGAAATGCATCATCCATTCACCAAGATCCATCCCCAAATTCTAGTCCCTGTAGAGTTCACCAACAAAAAGGACAAAATACTAAGGAGGTGGAGTGGAACATAGGTATGGTACCAACTACAAATTAGTGAGGAAAGGTTTTCCCATACACTATGGGTTGCTTTGAAATCAAGAGGTCTTGTTTAGCTTTTGTGAAGTAAATAGAATTGAACCCTAAAATTCATCGTATGCAGTTATTAGAAAGGGACCTCTAGGTAAAAAGTATTTTTGAATGCTTCATTATCATTGCTAAAGAGAGAAAGCTTTATGTTGGACATCATAAACAAACTTAGGATCACCAAAAACATATTTCTTGATGGACAGAGGAAGAAACCACATACTTCTACAATAATTAACACAAATAAATTGATTGAATTGTTAGGGAATAGAAAACTAAATAGACACAAAATCTTATCAAGAGATCCTTTAGAATGATCTTAGTATGCTAATAATAGTCACATAAAATTTTAGCTTTCACATGCACACTTAAGTCTTTCCTAAATTTAGAATCTACATGTAGCGCATGCTTCTATATGAAAAGTACATGCACAATATGAAAAAATGGAGTATTTAATCCATTCCAACACCCCCCATTTATGACCTCTAGTGTTGGTTAGTCGATTCTTAACTAGGCTTACAATAATTGAGATCAAGTTAGAAAACATGTTAATTGAGATTGAGTTAAAAAGCTTGTTTTTATTTCTGTGTGTTGGTGCATGATGTTCTTATTTTTATGCTATATAAGTTTTTTCTTCCTTTTGATCCAAACTTTATATCTGTAAAAAATTTCCTTTTATTTAGCTTCAACTTTATTATGGTTTTCTTTTTTAATATTTCCTTATCTTCTTTGTCTTCTACATCTGATTTTTCTTCTACATTTTTTTGTACCTCAACTACTATTGATTGGATTTTTAAGTTAACTTCTATAACATAGAACACATTTTCATTTCTTTCATCTCTTCTTCTAATGCAGAAAAATATTCAATACCATTGATGATGTCTTCATTTTTTCTATTATTTCTTCTACTATAATTATAGTAGCTTTCGAGTACTTACCTTCATCTCCATCATACTCAGCATTTGCAAGCCAATCCTCAAGAAATTTCAACTCAACTTTAAAATAAAATTCAACATTCATTGTAGTGTTAGCCATCTCTTCAAAAACATCCATTGCTAGATTCTCGTGGCATTTTGTTGTCACTACAAAGGTGGTTTCATTTTCTCCTTCAACTTCAATTTCATCTTCCACATGTGTCTCTACATAGTGGGCTTCATTTTCTTCACTATGTTCATGCTTTGCATCTCATATAAAGTCACATTTTTCTTCTACAATTTCTTCAACAAGATTCTTTGTAGCGTTTAAGACAATTGTAGTGTCCATGTCTTGTATATCTTGTTTTGTTTAATGGTCCTTGCACAACTTCTCCAATTATTTCTATGATATTCAAATCATTAATTTCTTCTGTCAAAAACAAGCATTTCCTCAACAATTGCAACACTTTGACCATTGGTGTTGCTCTCCCTTTCACTATATACCATCATCATAATATCCCAAGCTTCTTTGAACCTAGTCATTGTTGCAATTTTGAGAATGTTGTTATCCAAGCCTCCTTGAATGAGAAAAAATATTTTTGCACCATCCTTCTTGTTCACTCTAAATTGATCCTTTTGATCTTGAATCATGGTTTTCTAGGCTACCTAACTTGGAGTTCTTCAAACCCATTTAACACAATATCTCATAAATCTTTTCAATGTAGTTTGATTATCATTTTAATGGCTCAAAAATCATACTTCTTGCTAACTAAAATATAAAGTTACAGTAAATAACAACTATATTAATAAAAAAAAGACACTAAAACTCTCACTGTATGAATATGCCATTTATACTATACATATCTTTATTATTTATCCTTATTTTATTTTAATTTTTTACCATATATGTATTTGTATTTTTATTTAAATTCCTCTTCGCCATTCGCTTATTACTTCATCTATATATATATATATATATAACTTTTTTAATGATTAATTTTTGTAATCCCATTTAAAAACCTCTTAAATTATCCCAAAATTTCTCCATAGAAGAATATCATGGACATCATGATACATTGTGTAATAATAATCCATGAATAATATGTGTGAATATCTAATTCACAAATAAACAGTGTAAAGAAGAATGTGTTCTTACCATTAGGCGGAGAGATTTGGTTTCAAAGTCGTATGGTCCAATTCTAAACAAAATTATATATACTTGAGAACTGTTCTGCTCGAGAATTGCTCCATTAAAAAAAAAAAAAAAAAATGAATTAAATTGGAATTTTCATGGGCAACTTGTTTTATGATAGCTTTCATTTCCTGGGTTGAAAACTTGCTTTATGATAGCTTTCATTTCCGTAATGTGATTTGTTGGCGGTTACGCTGGAGATTGGTCCATAATGTGTTTTCTTTTCGTTTACGGCAAAACGGCTAACATGGTGCCTGGATTAATTTGGATCGTTGACGAAACGGCAATGGCGTCACAGTGGTCCTCTTCCTCTTGATATGGCGGCAAACAGCGAACTGAACTACTTGGCTCTTCTACCAATGGCTATGGTGGCTTCGTCAAACAGCTGAGACTGCTTACGGCTCCGTCAATGATCAACGGTGACAACAGCTGTGCAAACAGCACAGTGAGTGCTTTTTTAATGGCGTCAGGTCTGCAAACACTCTATCCACGGTTATCTTTCAATTCTCTGCCGTGGGTAAAATCGACTACTACCCGCTTTGATAGGGTTAGCTCCTCCTTTTCTGATAGTAGCCACAGCTGAATACTTTATACACAAAAACCAATACGAATTTTATAAGAGAAGGCTGTGGCACTGATTTTCTGATTATGCTTTCACTCTGACGAATAGAGGAGGAAACCAAAAACTGCTACAATGGATAACACATAATTTACACAATATTACACGATGGCGTTACCCTTTATAAATTTGAAACTAGAAGAAAAAATAAGTACAGAATATCTTTTAAAAAAACCTTGGTCTACCAATAATAGCCACATTCAATTCTAATTGTTATATATATTTAATGTTTTCTCAAATTTACAATTTACATACATCGACATATAAATACAAATTACAATTTACCTATATTGGCATATAAATACAATTACATGACCAGGGTATAAAAACTAAATATACTTACATATCAACTTTTTAATTGGTTTTTTATTACTTATTAGTTAAGTTTTGACTAATATATTCTTTAATATTTAATTATATATAAAAATATTATTAAAAAAACCAAATTATCATTCTCACTTTACTTCATATTTTGAAAGTCTTATTTCCACTTTCCTGACATATGAATTGGAACATAATAAAAAAATAATTCTTTTAGCCAAATTCTACGCCATACCTAAAATTTGTGCAACTTCCAACTATCAACCAACCAACCCTAAAACCCTAGTTTTAAATAATTATACTCAACTATCAACCAATCTTAAAACCCTAATTCTTCTAAATAACATATTACACAATAATGTGCCTATAAATAAAATATGCTTCACATTATGGTGTTATTTCCACCCAATTATGCTCAACTAACCCTCAAAACCCAAATCTGCTCAACAAGAGATTAACAAAATAGTGTGACCATCCCATCACATTTATTGTGTTTACCATTGTCAAATTAAATACTAGCTCGAGTATTCTCGGCCCACCTCTCTCACCAAGACTGCTAGAGCTATTCCATAGCAGCTTCACTCATAGCTTCTCAAGAGTGCCTCAATGCCACAATCAAATGCCACAATCACTCGCATTCAATTGGAATTTTGCTTAGTTCGCTATGAGAGTTGTCATGTTTAGCAACTTATTTAAAGTTTTATGATTAATATTTACTTCATATATGAAAAGACTAAAACTTCTCACGGATATTAATGATATTTTTCTAGTAATTTTATCTAAACTTTTGAGCTTTTATATTAATTTTTGTGTTTTTAAGGTTTTGACTTTTTTCCTTCATTACTCAATATTTTCTAAAAAAAAAAATTCAAATTAATTTTTCCTAAATATAAAATTTGAATATCTCCTTTTATCTGTAACAAGTTATTTTCTTAAAAAAAATTCAAATTAATTTTTCCTGGATATAAAATTTTAAATATCTCCCTTAATTTGTAACAAGTTCATTATATTTTAATTATATTTATGTTAATTTCTTAAATCCAAGTTTTTTAAATAATTAACATTTTGGCATTTTATCAAAAGATGGTTACGTATTTACTTTTGATTTTTTCTTTCGCACTTCCATTATATATCTCTTCTTCTTTCTGCAAGCATATTGGATGGATTTTACACTTTATGTAATATTCATTTTTCCTCTTCTACAATTATATTTGATAGAGATTTATGATGCACGATATATTGTTAAATTATATTATTATTATTATTAATAATAAATTATATTAAATTAATTAGAGTTTTTCATAAATTTAAATATATTTATTTGTTATTTGAAAATTTTTATTATAATCGCAAATTATTTGTAATATAAAAAAATATTCTTGATTCATATTAATTTAATTTATAATAATAATAATATTTTTTAAATAATTATTATTATAATATATTATTTAAAAATATTTGTTATCATTTATTTTTTTTATATAGATATTATTTTTCTTTTGTTTAATTTAGAAATACACCATTTAATATATCTATTATTTCAAAATAGAAATTCTTATATTAAATTCCAATATCCATTATTATTATTATATTTTCTATTTGTAACAAAAGTACAAACTTACATATCATGGAGCATGCACTTAGCATAATTGATTATTGAAGCTCTTTAGTTTAAAAAAAGCATAATTGATTTTTTTTTTTTTAATTTACAAGAAATATAAATGTAATACAAATGTATTGTAAGAAACAAATATGTAACAATTAAATTTTTGAATGATACTAAAAAGTAATAATTTTTACATAATACTTGTCATTCATAGATCTAAATGCAATGTTTTATTAAAATATTATAATAATTTCACGAGTAATTCTTATATTACTTATGGTTCAAGCTCATTCAACTCTTTAAAATCAAATACACAAAATCATTAAAATAAATTTTTATTACATTAACATCATAACATCCCATTATACCAACCACTCCATTGTCTCACTAACCACAAAAATATAATCTTAATAATTGTTTAAATTTTTTTATTTAATATATAACCATGAGGGACATGTCTTAAATATATCAAATACACAAAATCATTAAAATAATTTTTTTAGTATACTAACATTATAACATCTCATGATACCAACCACTCCATTGTCTCACCAACCACAAAATATAATCTTAATAATGGTTTGAAATTTTTTATTTAATATATAACCATGAGAGACATGTGTTATTTTATCTGTACGTTTCTCTAAACACGCGTTGACATTGTTCCCAGATTCATTGTATCCTCACAGGTTGTAGATCGAAATCCAGGTACTCACATGATAACTACCCACTCGGGAGGATGTATTGCATGTGACAGGTAATGACATCACTCGGGAGGATGTATTGCATGTGACAGGTAATGACATAAAATGTGGACGCTTTGATATTTATCACTTCATTTTGAGAAACCACATGTTCATGGCATAGCCAAGTGGTTAAAATGTTTGACAATCCACACCAACCCCTCCTCTTCTGCATGTTGTGATGTGTCAATTGTGGCCACTCCTCCTCTTCTGCATGTTGTGATGTGTCAATTGTGGCCACTCCTCCTCTTCTGCATGTTGTGATGTGTTGATTGTGGCCACCTCTCCTCTTCTGCATGTTGTGATGTGTCCATTGTTTTTGGAACCCTGTGTGGGGTTCCTATGAAGCTTTCTCGGGTTGGCCATTGTGATCTGGCAAGGTTGCAGTACTTTTTTGGTCGTTAAAGATGGCAGGCCCGGCTGGCCATTCTGCTCTTGGATGGTTGCTGAGTGCACACTGGAATATTAATGAACTTTTTCATTATTCTTTAGTTTTTGCCCTTTGCATGCATCTGGAAGCTTCCATCATGATCTGTTCAGTTTTTGTTTCTCTAATGGACCCTAGATGTTTTATAAATCACGAGAGAAAAACAATTAAGAGCGCCATACCTGGTTGGAGGCATATGAAATTGACAGGTACGATCACCGCTCTTAAAGCACGGCTTACCTCCGTTTCGGAGGGAAAAAGGGGAGCGTGGAAAAAAGCGTGTTGGTGTGATGGATTTGCCAAAGCAATTTCCAATAATGTTATAAGGCTTGGCTGGTTTCACGTGTTTCGTTTGAGATTTATATTCACCGACTCTGGTTTGTCCATTCCCGGAGTCCATGGGCATTATAATTGCCAAATCATCTCCAAGTTAAGATGTCACTGTTATGGAAGGACACACCTCTAAGGTTTGCAATTCCAAAATGAATGGGCATTTGTCTTCTTTCATGAGAAATGTATGCTACTGAATATATAATTGGAACTTCTGAATGTCAGTTAGATTTTTCAAATTTTCATTTCCTTTATTGAGATTTACTATTTGTTTTATTGAGATTTACTATTTGTTTGATTGAGATTTACTATTTGTTTGATTGAGGGGATAGATTTATTTTACAGTCTCGTATAAGATGTGTAAATTTGTCTGGAAAGCTTTGTTTTTATTTTAATGTGTAGATTTGTCTCTAAGTTTTTGTTTTTTTGTTCTTACTAAAATAAAAGTAAAAAATAAAAAAATATGTTTTAAATGGAAAAATGATATTTTTTACAATTAAAAAAATATATATATATAATATTATGTGCTATAATAAATATTATATATATATATAATATATATATATAGTATATATAATTTAAAATAAAAAAAAATGCTATAAAGTATTTAGAAGTAAAAAAATATATGTGAATCAAATGTTTAAATTTTATATTTTCTCAGAACTATTTCAACAAAAAATTAAATAAACTATTTGAAGATTTATATTACGTAGGTGATGTCATATCAACTTCATATATATATAATATTATATATAATTTAAGTTTTTTATGGTTAAAATTTTTATTTGGCCATATATATACTCTATTTGGCATTAGAAAATACAATTTAAACAATGAAAAATAACACGTTATATTTTGCACTGAGAGCGCTCAGAACAAGTTTGCATGTAAAGAAATTTGATCCCTCTCAACTCATGTTAGATCCGTACTTAAGATGGATCTATGCTACTAGTTCTATCTTATATGGATACCCAGATATTACATATTGGTTAACCCTATTTGTTCAGAGTTCAGAGATAATTATGACTATTGCTTCATGCTATAAATGTCATTATTTGAATTTCTATAGGCAGAAAATCAATCAGTCATGTTAAAAGTCAAGATGGCTAGACATGGCTAGACAAAATGCCGTCCAGATCAAAATTATTCAAACCATAAACTAATAGTGCAAATTATTTCAAAATTCAGATAAACTAATAAAAAAAAAATAATATTACCAATCATTTCAAAATTCACACTAGTAAACCAAACAAAATTACTGTTCACGAAGCAGACTTGAAATCCTAAAGATTACCGTTATAAGAATTTTCGGGTTTGAGAAGTCGTACACTGCTTACCTGGGATATTTTCCCCAACATTTATTTTATATTGTTCACCCTTTTCTGCATGAAAATTTGATCGTTCTATCCTAGGCTTGCCTTGTACACTTAATCTGTAGACAAGGTTCATGGTACCCAATTAGCATTGTAAACTCAAGCGGTAGACAAGGTTCATGGTACCCAATTAGAAGAAAGCAAAAATTTCATTTGGATTAATGGTTACAGACATTAAAAAAGACAATAAATTTTAATGGTTTTCTAGTCGTTTCTTTTGGAATGGAAACCTATTCGTTAGCGTGTGGAATACACAAAGCTAATTCCTAGATGGCTTCGTATTCCTTAAATTTCGATTCAGAGAATCCAATATAAGTCGAAATCACAGCTCAAATCATTTTCCTACACATGTATACTGTACTGGAGAGAGTGCCATAAAAGTTTGGTGACCATACAAGGAAAATGTGGTGAAACTGAAAAGTAAGTCGTGTCTTGCAATGTTATTTTGGACCATACTTCCTGGTGCAATTGCCTCTTTGACTGCTCAAGGGTTATTCTCCAGAAAGTAGTTTGCTTTATATTCTTCTTTCCCTTCCACTCTAATTCGTCAAAAGATAAGTGCGCTTTCATTTTGTCCCTGTATTGCATAAAAGAGGTAGTGTCAATTCAATTTGTGTTATTTTCTTCGATCCCTTTCAATCTAATTCGTCAAAAGGGTAATGGGTTTTCATTTTGTCTCTGCATTGTTGAAACTCAGTGTGTCCGGTTTGTAGTTGTCTGCCAATGAGTAGTGGGTTTTCATTTTGTCTGTGCTTTGTCGAAATTCAATGGGTCCGGCTTGTAGTTGCCTGCCAATGACCAGAGGGCTTCATTTTGTTTTTTCATTGTTGAAACTCACTGGGGCCGGCTTGTAGTTGCCTGCCCATGTGAAGTTGTCAAGAAAGTTATTTGTTCTTTCCTTTAGTTCGTGGGCAAAGCAGTGGGTTTTCTTTTTTTCTTTCCGTTTGTCGAAAGAGGAGCGGGGTTTTATTTCCTCTTGTATGGTTGAAACTCGCTTGTAGTTGCCTGTCCAGGTAAAGTTGAGCAAAAGCCTGGGAGACAGAAAAGGAGATTTAATGCTCTTGATAAATAAAAGACTATGGATATCTGGAGTTGGAATAAGAATGTTTTGTTTCAGATAATAGAGTTTTATATCATATAACGTGTAGGCAAAAGATTGGGCAAATTAGAGACAGAAAAGGAGATCTAATGCTGTTGATAAATAAAAGATTATGGATATCTGGAGTTGGAATAAGAATATTTTGTTTCAGATAATAGAGTTTTATATCATATAACGTGTAGGCAAAAGATTAGGCAAATTAGAGACAGAAAGGAGATCTAATGCTGTTGATAAATAAAACATTATGGATATCTGGAGTTGGAATAAGAATGTTTTGTTTCAGATAATAGAGTTGTATATCATATAACGTGTAGGCAAAAGATTAGGCAAATTAGAGACAGAAAAGGAGATCTAATGCTGTTGATAAATAAAAGAGAACTTGGAATAAGAATGTTATGTTTCAGATAATAGAGTTTTATATCATATAACGTGTAGGGAAAAGATTATGCAAATTAGAGACAGAAAAGGAGATTTAATGCTGTTGATAAATAAAAGATTATGGATATCTGAACTTGGAATAAGAATGTTTTGTTTCAGATAATAGAGTTTTATATCATATAACGTGTAGGCGAAAGTTTAGGCAAATCAGAGACAGAAAATAAGATTTAATGCTGTTGATAAATAAAAGATTATGGATATCTGAAATTGGAATAAGAATGTTTTGTTTCAGATGATAGAGTTTTATATCATATAACGTGTAGGCAAAAGATTAGGCAAATTACACAAGTGTAGGCAAATAATTAGGAAAACACAAGTAGTTTAAGGAGATTTTATTAGACAAAGGGCTGTGGGGGATTTTTAAAGAGATTTTATTAGGCAATGGACTGTGGGGAATTTTTATTTTTTATGTAGTTAATTTTAAAATTATTTTAAAATTAAATTATTATTCTTATATTATAATTATAATTTTTATTTTCATATTTTTTATATAAATAAAATTTTTTATATAAATATATTTTTATTAGCCAAGCTGACAACAAAAAAAGCACTGCATGTATTTGATTGGGATGACTTTTTATTATTTTGTTATCTTGATTGATTATTGCCTAGTGAAAAAGGGAAGATGAAAGTTTACAACTAGAGAAAATGGATATTTTTATTTATTTTTCTTCATTTATATTTAAGATTTTGTTATAAAATTTACAGAAATTTATAATATTAAAATGTTTAAAATAATTCATATAAATATTAATTTTTTTTAATAAATTATATATACAAAATATGCAAACCTAAAAACTCCAAAAACTCTATCAACCGTGAGTGCCACTATGCCATGCTTTCTAAAATATATTAATAAATTCCAATATCATTTCATTAGCATCTTTCATTTATAAATCTAAAACATATCACTACTACATAAAAAAATATTAATAAATTCCAATATCAGCATCTTTCATTTATAAATCTAAAACATATGACTACTACATAAAAAGGCAGTTTAAGACATTTTTTAAAGACAAAACTCATATTTCATTTCAGTTTAAATTTTATATCCTCTTTGTTATTAATTCCACGTAATTTCATGAATTTGGGGCGAATTCCATCATTAACTTTTGTCGTGTGAGGAGAGTCAAAGCATGAGGACAATAAATAAATAAACCAAGTCATGGCCTGAGAGTCATGTTTACATTTACAACTTGTATTCTAGCCATGAAAAAAGTCAAGGAGATCTGAATTCTTAAAGTAAAGGCTTTGTTTTCGTTGGTTCTCCCTTGGGCCTCCATAGGATCTACCTAGAAATCTTGAATCTCGTCTGGTCATTTTAACAGTGTCGGTTTGGTGATTAGGGTTTCAAATATCACGAGGACAAGTGTGTGAATCCGAGGGAAGGTAGAATGAGCTCTCCACAAAGAAATAAGTGCTTTTCATACTTTGATGAGCCATTGTTGGATGAAGTAGGTGTGGGGAAGTCGACCAAACCATTTTTTTGGGCAGTCAAGGAATAAATGATCAGCCTAACGTAATGTACTTGTAGGTGCTAGCATCGAATTATTTGTTTTTTTATATGATCGTTTTATATTAGTTTGTGAGAATCTCTAATTTTCATTTTTCTTGTTTGCATTTCTATGATTTTGGTTTTCCTTGTTTGTATTTTTATGATTCTGGTTTAGAAAACTTATGGCATTGGGTTGGTCCATGAAAATTTTGGGGAGGAGAGGTTTTATTTATTTTTATGATTCTGGTTTATAAAATTTATGGCGTTGGGCTGGTCCATGAAAATTTTCGAGAGGAGAGGTTTTATTTATTGTTGTATTAAATTAAAGAAATTAAAAGAAGTTAAAAGAAGATAACAAAAATAGAGTTTTTTTTTTGTTTTATTTTTGTTATAGATTTTAAGATTGAGTTGCAAATTTAAAGAAGATAGACTAAGGAGTTGTTAATTCATTGATTTTATTTGAGATAGGTAATGAATTTTCCTTGTTTTTGATGCAGATTGTAAGTTCATTTTGAAATCTTGGGAAACTAAAGAAAATAATTGTATTTTTCTTTTCCTTTGTTGGGTTTTTAAGATACAATTTGTTTTTTTTGGTTGATTTTTTCACTTTGGGAATTTTGGTTTGATTTAAATAGTTTAGTAAGCAAGATTTGCATTTTGTTTGGCTTCGTGCAGTTTTGGTCTAGAAACTCTCTCCCCCCCCCCCCCCCCCTTATTGTGGTATTGTATGTCAAATTTGCATTAATTTATAGGAATGTGGTAAATGGCCTCTGATTTTCAGGCTTCAACTTTGTTTGTCGTGTATACCAGCCTTAGAGGTTTTTTTTGGTATGGAAGTGGCACAACTTTATGATAATTTAGTTGGTGATGAATTTCCTTTGTCCATATGGATGGAGAATCTTCTACATTCAATTGTACTACGGTAGTTGAAGTGATAATGGTTGGTGCCAAGGTTATTTATTTGACCATAGTTGTTGGATGTGACTTTCACACTCCAATACAGGTTTCCTATCATAAAAAGGGTATGTACCTAGTTGATAGAACAAATCACCATTCAAGAGCAGATCTAATGTTCAATTCCTTCCATGTCCAAATTCCAAAATGGTATTAAAGGAAAGTGTGTGCAAATGGATAGGAGACCTAAGTAGATGTGTTTCTTGAGAGGTGGTGTTACAATAACAATCCACATCTTGATGTCATGTTGGTAAGCATGCTTGGCCTTGGGCACCCTTAGGTTTTTCTGTAATTGCGCTAAATGCCCCTCATGTGAGGCACCCTTATCAATTCAATACAAAGGTGCATATTTCTATTGCCTATGATAAAGTGTGGCTTGAGATGGGTGTTGAGGTAGTAGTCCACAACTTGATATCAAACTAGTAAGTGTTCCTTGTGTGTAGGTTTCTCAACCATTGAGCTACATGCTCCTCTTACTAGTGTGATATCAAGGTGCAATTTTCTAACCTCGAACAACAATGTTGAGGATTATGACATCTTATGTGTAGAAACGTTTGGGTTGGGATTCTATTATTAGTGGAATGGATGCAACCCCAAGGTGGTTGAGCATGTTGCACTCAATAGTTATTTGTGATGTTGAGGCACATTTTTTATTTGCAATGGTACCTGAGTAGTGCCCTAGAATCAATATCAGTCCAAAGGAAAATGAACCCGGTATTCAAAATTGGACTATAATTTTTTCATGGTATTTAGTGGTCAATGTACTATGTAGTATTGTTTAGGAAATTGATGCTTTTCATTGACAATATATTTGTGAATGGCTTGTGGTTGTCATTACTCTATACAGTCCAACAAGATTCATTTCCATCTAACAAAGTGTGTGGTGCATACTACACTATGGTTGCTTTCCTTCATCCCCATTGTTGATTAATTTTAACATATGATGCCTTCTTTTGCTATGGATGCCCTATAACCCAGTATTGTGAATTTCCAAATGTTCCTAGCTTTTTAAACATTTTGAGTTGGTTCTTTGTATTGAATTTTACTTTTGGATGCCTTTGTTTTTTCATAGGTAACTGGAATAGTTACAAAAGAGTTAAACCTTGAGTTAATTGTGTAGATAGTTTGATTCTAGTTGTGTTTCAATCAGTATAATAGAATGATGCAACTTACAAAATCAACATAATTGTAAACTAATTTAAGGAATGTCTTTGGTTTATAACATGCCCATGTATTTTGATTTACTTAAATCTGTGTAAGAGTAGACTTATTTAAGGAATATCTTAGCTTAGAATAGGCCCATGTATTTTAATTTAAGTTATTTGTTTTTGGATAGTCTTACTAAAAACTAGTCTCACAAACTAGGTGAAACCATCAAGTACAATTTACTTGAAAATGTTGTCAATCCTTTTTTCCATATAAAATCAGAATCTCAATTCTAACAACTTACCATGTTGCATGGAGTTATATCACCGACAAAAGCTTATCCCTGAGGATGAAATCTTCCCAAGAGATAAAATTAGGGATGAGTTAACTACGAAACATTGGATGCCCAAACACGTTAGAAAATACAAATACATAAAAAGGTGCTCACCAATGTCATATTTCTGACAGAAGGGACACTTGGGGTTGGGGACTCTAAGGTATTTCAAACCTTGACCCAAAGGTATGCCTCTCCAAATTAAGAACCATGTAAAGATATTCTTCCTATCCTTCCTAGGAGGTTTATGGTTTTTTTTATTTTTCTTTGTTTTTTAGGCTCTCGGTTGTCTAGTTTTTGTGGGCCTTAGACTATCTGGTTGACTAGTTATGTGCTAAATTACTTGGTTCAACAAAAAATTGTTATCATGGGTGTTTCTAAACTAGTGGTTACTATTTTTGGAGGGTTGGGAATTTTTTGTTTTGTTTTTTTTTTTTTGTAAGGCTATAGGCATACTAGTCTCCTACTCCCTTAACTATCTAGTAGACTAGTTTTGAGGAGAGTGCAACACAAAACTATGTTGATGAGTTCATCTAGCTAGCATTGGTTGTTTTTGGCCAAAAATGGCTGAGAACTACGAGTTTGTTTGGAGTTGATCAGTTTTGAGAACATTGATTAGTAGACATATTAGAAATCGTGTTTTTGCAGTGAGGAAACAATTTTTGTATAGTTTGATTCATGATGCTTATTGTAAGTTATCATTCACATTATTTTGATGGGAAGTGCATTTGCATAATTATTAAGTGGTCAATGATGTGATATCATGGTCATTCTCATATGGTTTGTATCAATGTATTGAATGTGATGGTGACTAATATGGTATGCTTAATTGTTTTGATGTTCTAATACCCTAAAGGACACTGTTTGTCAAAAGAATATATGCAACAAAAAAAAATTGAGTTTCATAGATTCATCCAAGTTCATGAAACTTTTTAAACTAGCTTTATTTAAATTTTTCTTACCTATTGAAATGATACAACATAGAAATTTCTCATATACTTGTGTACTGCTCTATGAATAATCCCTTACTTGATTTCCATAAAAATTGATATAATTGGGATGGCTCCAAATGTGCTATGTTTTTCTATTTGGTGGCCTTTCAAGTAATACTTTTAATGTATTTATCGTTACTATTGGATTCTTTTTCTATCTTGAGGTTTTTCTTATAGCTGGTGGTTTCCCTACTCTCATTTTTGTGGATTTCTTCATTTTTAATTGCATTGAGATTTAATTCTAGTTAGGTGGATTTATTCTCTTTTACAACTGTACTTCTAGTAAAATGCTAAAGTTTTTATAACCAATAATTGAAAACAAACAAATACTTGTCAAAGAATACAATTTTTAATGATCTCGTGTCAAATAATTCATGTTGTTTTGTTTTCTTGATGACAATTCCTTCCATCTAAGCTACAGTATACTATTAAATCAGATGCCTTGTGAGGATGGTGATCTAAAGTCACTGCTGAGAAAAATTATCTTTCTACTACTTCCAGTCTGATCATATGCCTCCCAATCTTCAAGTTCATTCTCTACATTGCAACCAAATACTAAATATTGTTTGTGTATACTAGATTCTCTTGATGAAAGTTGATTACATAGCTTATTGCTTAAATTTATCATTTTCTACCTGTCCCATGAGGAGCTTTGATTGTAGTTCAATATAGCCGAGAGTATGCAAAGGCATTTTTTTTATAATTTCACTAAGTGTTTTAGAAGTTTAGATCATGTTTTCGTATGATCTATATTGGAGTGATTTAAAGATTCCAGAAATATTTTCTGTTTATTTGTTTATGCATTAATGCAGAGATGATTGAATGATATAGAGGAGCAAGACTCGATTGTGATCGAGGAAGAAGATAAGTTAGAATATTATTACTTTCTATTGTAATAGTTTCATAACTTCAAGGGTAACATGTAATATTATATTTTCACCCAAACATTGTTTACCTACTCTCCAACCTTGAAGGCTTATCCACATTCTAAACACAAGCGGAGAGAAAGACAAACTATCTTTGTCATAGGATGAGCAACTAACTTGGGGTGTAATTGAGAGAGTGAAAAACACATCAAAAGGTAAAAATTGATAATTTGAGGCATAGAGTAGGACTAGTGTTCTTTGTGATATGATTGCCTGAAATCATAAGTATTGGGTTCTAAACTTATTGGTTTAATTATGGAGAATAATTTGTCTTACTTTAAATTTCATATCCTCTTTGTTGTTAATTCCACCTAATTTCATCGAATTTAATCGTTATCTTTATTGTGTGGGAAGGGTTAAATAATTAATATGAAAAATAAATGAAAAATAAAAATGAGTTAAAACCAAGTCATGGCCTGAAAATCCTATTTACTTTTACAACTTGTATTGATGGCTATGAAAACAAGCCATGAGTTTTGGATTTTTCAACTAAAGTATGTTTTTGTTGGTTCTCACTGATAAAAATGGCAATGTTTGTATTAAAATAAAACCCACTGGTCAGCTCTACGAAAGAGAGTTTGAACGAGGAGAGTTTGGCTTTGTGGAACTCTTTACATTGTTCATCAACATTACACATTAAATAGAGTACATGGTTTTATGGATGTTAGAACATCATCCTAAGAAATAGAAACTAATTCCTATCCTGAGGCTACGTGAACCAACTCTACCTATTCTAGGATATTCTCCATTATCTTCAACACTCCCCGTTAATGAAGAATGGGTTCACATATATGCCTAACATCTCCCTAAACATTTGAAACTTGAATTTTCCAAGGGGCTTAGAGAAAATGTCTGCAACATTATCACATGTATTACAATATTCCAAATGTATTTCTTTAGATTGCACTTTCTCCCTTACAAAATGGAATTGAGTATCAATACATTTAGTGTTTTTATGGAACATTGGATTGTTGGCCAGCTTGATTGAACTTTGATTGTCGCATCTGATTGTTGTTGTGACTATCTATTCTTCCCCAACATCCTGGAGAAGTCTTTGCAACCAAACCACCTCACATGTTGTTGCACACATGGCTTGATACTCTACTTCTAATGAGGACAAGGAGACTGTGTTCTACTTTTTGCTACTCCATCTGATCACCCCGGATCTAAGACTAAATGCATAACCTATTATAGATCTACAATCATCTATATTTTCTGCCTAATCTAAATCTACAAATCTTGCCAATCTAACATCAGAAGAGTCAGTGTAAATAATCCCATAATCTACAGTACCTTGTAGATACCTCAAAACATTCTTCGCTACATTCCAATGACTTTCAAGTGGCTTAGACATAAGCCAAATCAGGCTTAGTGGTGGGTAGGTAGATTAGACTCCCAACCAGCTGTCTGTAAAGTGTTGCATCTGCCGCTTTTGAGCCATTGTCACACTGCAATTTGATATTCTGCTGCAATGGTATCGGTGCAAACTTACACTGATCCATTCTAAACTTTTCTAATAGGCTTTTGACATACTTTACTTGAGACAAAAATGTTTGACCTGAATCTCTCCAGATCTTGAGACCTAAACAGTATCTGAGTTCACTGAGATGCTTCATCTCAAACATCTATGACATTTTTTGCTTGATTTTATCATTTAGATATATAACATCACCTGTAATTGTCAAATCATCTACATATAATGAAATCAGCACTACACACCCTTGTTCATATTTCATGGTGTAAATATTAGGGTCATTCTTACTTCTATTGTAGCCAGCTTGTAAAAAAAATGAATCAATATTCTCATACCATGACCTGGGAGCTCGTTTTAGTCCATAGAGTGCTTTCTTCAACCTACCGACTAAATGTTCTTTTCCCTTCTAGACAAACCCTTATGGTTGTTATAAATAAACCTCTTCTTTTAGTTCTCCATTCCGAAATGCTGACTTTACATCTAGTTGGTGCATTATCCAATGTTTCTTAGTAGCTAAAGCAATTAACATTCTGATAGTGTTCAATTTAGCTACAAGGGCGAAGGTTTCCTCATAATCTATCCCGTCTTTTCGTGTATACGCCTTTGCAACCATCCTAGCTTTCAGTTTTTCTACAGTCCCATTTGCATTAATTTTTGGTTTATATAACCATTTGCAACCTATGACCTGTTTCCCTCTAGGGAGTTCTACCAATTCTCAAGTGTTGTTTCTGATTATTGAATCATATTCCTGTTCCATGGCTATTTTCCATTCATTACTTTCATTTACTTCTTTATAACTAAATGGTTCAACAACATTCATCATACTAGTTATAAATGCATTTTCCCTATATCTTGCAGGCATTTAAGCTTTCCTACCTGATCTCCTGAGTGGTGGGATGGTGGTTTGAAATCTTATTTCTTCTTGCTGTTGCTGCTGTTGCTATTGCTACTGTTGTTGTTGCTATTGTTGTTGTTCATCCTTTGCCTTTGTTTGCTACTGATCCTAATTGTTCTCTTCATCCTCGTCTTCAAAGTACGGAATGTCCCATCCATCATAGTGCTCATCAGTTTCTTCACTATCCTGCTCATGGAATTTAACATCTCTACTAACAAATATCTTGTGAGTAGAGGGATTAAATAATCTGTATGCTTTATGTGACAAACAATGCCCTATAAAAGTGCATATGATGGCTTTTGAGTCTAATTTCTTTCTATCTTCCTTTGGTATGTGCGCAAATGCTTTACATACAAATATTCTTAAGTGTTTTACTACAGGTTTATATCCATATAAAGCTTCAAAAGGAGTTTTAAACTCAAGACTTATTGTAGGACTCCTATTTTTTAAATAAACCATAGTACTCACTGCTTCAACCCAAAAACCATTTGAAAGATTCTGACCTTTCAACACACTTCTCACACATTCCACCAAAGTTTTGTTCCTCATTTCTATTACTCCATTCTGCTGTGGAGTATGGGGTACTGTGAACTGCTGCAAAATTCCATGATCTTTACAATATCTAATCAGCTTATGTTTCCTATATTCTCCCCCTTGATCAGAATGGAGAATTTTTATCTATTTATCTGTTTGTCTTTCAATCATATTTTTAAACTGCTTAAAGTATTCGAATGTATGACTCTCATTACTTAAGAAATACACCCAAGAAAACTTCGTACAGTCACCAACAAATAGTAGGAAATACA
This sequence comes from Pinus taeda, assembly GCA_000404065.3. NCBI lineage: Eukaryota > Viridiplantae > Streptophyta > Pinopsida > Pinales > Pinaceae > Pinus > Pinus taeda. The sequence continues at coordinate 64,762 of APFE030570488.1, forward strand.
CTGCACCTCCTAATGATTTTGTCTGCATGGGACCACGAAGGTATGTGTGCATTAACTCCAATATATCCCTCTGTTTCTTTTCTACTCTAACAGGGAATTCTTCTCAGTGCATTTTTCCTAAAGTACAAGCATCACAATCATTATGTACTTGCTGAATATTTGTTACCTTTTCTTTCCTCTGTAGTAACAACAAATCATTGTAATTGATGTGGCTGAGTCTCTGGTGCCAAAGCACTTCTGTAGTCAATCTCGTTATTTTCAATGCTCCAACTGGTGCAGGTCTCACATCTAACTTGTATAGTCGTCCTCTTCGGATTCCAGTAGAAATTGGCTTCATTCCATCTAGCAGATCCTTAATGTAACAGTTAGATTTTAAAAATTCAACTTTCAAATCTTGATCTGTAATCATTGATACAGAAATCAAGTTCTTTGTTATTCGAGGCACATACATTACATTGTAAATTTGTTTAATATTACCATTAGGTAGAATGGCAGAAACTTTCCCACATCCTTTGATTTGATGACTTTTGTCATCACCTAGCTAAATCTGTGCACCTTCATTGATCTCTTTAAAATCCTCCAGCCAGTGCTTGTTCACTGTCATGTGTGTTGACACTCCTGAATCTACATACCAGATGTTTCCATCAACATTTTCATCACGATTTTCCATGAAAAACATCAAATTCTACACCTAATTACCATTTGTGAGATGACCTGCATGTCTCTTTGGCTTCTGCTATTCTTCATGATATTTATTTTTCCTACATTCCCTGGAAATATGACCCAATTTTCCGCAACCAAAACATTTAGTTTTAGAGTAGATTTTATTGGGATGCATACCTTGAGTCAGATTTAGCTGTTTATGTGAACTTGCTCCATTTTGTTGTTGTGGATTCCCTTTCCCTTTGTAGAAGTTCTTCTTCACCATAAATTCAAGATCAACACTTTGGGGCTTCAGAACCAATCTCCTCTTCTTCCTCATCAGTATACCTGTCAGCTCTTCAAAGTGCGAGATCTTCTTTCTAGCATTGATCCCAGTGATGAACATCTGATAATCATTAGTGACACCATTCATTATAATGGTCACAAGATCTATATTGTCCATTGTATGACCAATATCTGATAATTTGGTTTTCAGATCCTTGATCCTTTCTATGAATGAATCAATCGTTTAATTCTCCTCTATCTTCATGGACATAATCTTACTCTTGAGGAACAGAAGACGATTTGAATTTCAGATCTCGTACAATTCCTTCAGAATTCCCTAGATCTCGTTGCCTAACTTACCTTCTCTGATGTGCAGTATAATGCAGTCTTTCATTGACATCTTTAACATTTTCCTTGCTCCGCTTTCTCATTTCTCCCAATATGGGACCGATGTTGATCTAGCTGCGGGCCCCTGCTCATCCCCATTCATAATCTGCCAAGCACTCTGCGCTTCTAGCAGAGTCTGATTATTAAACTTCCAATTTGCATAATTGGAACCATTGAGCTTGTTATGATCATTCATGCATGCTTCAAAAATATTGTTATTCATCTTGGCGATTTAGAAAAAAAAAATTGACAGGGAAAAGATCTTAAATTTACCCTAGATCTATGACAGAGACAGATCATTGTTGTTTGATCTCGCAACACACATGTAGAACACCGTGGCTTTCTTCTCAATCTCCAGACAACCTCCTGTTGTCAGCAATAGCCTTGTTCTTGGCTTCCCCACTCAGCTTCTCTAACAGCGACAACCTTGTTCTTTGCTCCCTTTGCAATTTCTTTGATTTACACGATTATCGCAGATATATGCCCAATATCCGAGATGGTCACAGAAATACACCAATTTTCTGACACTAGTCACAGATATACACCCAATATCCAATACAATCGTAGAAATACACCAATTTTCTGAGACCGTCGCAGCTGTACACTGGAAAAATGCGACGATTAAAAAATAAGTAGTGTTATCATCGTGGCTATCCACTCAAAACCTGTGACGATTTCAGTACAAAGAACCACCCACCAGCCATTGTACAAGTTCCTCAACCCTGATGCTTTGATACCATGATAAAAATGGCAATGTTTGTATTAAAATAAAACCCACTGGTCAGCTCTACGAAAGAGAGTCTGAACTAGGAGAGTCTAGCTCTGCAGAACACTCTACATTGTTCATCAACATTACACATTAAATAGAGTACATGGTTTTAGGGAAGTTAGAATAACATCCTAAGAAATAGAAACTAATTCCTATCATGAGGCTACGTGAACCAACTCTACCTATCCTAGGATATTCTCCATTATCTTCAACACTCACTTGGGCCTCCACAGGACCTACATGAAAACCTTTAATCTCATTTCGTCATTATTTATTTTTTATTTTTAACACGTCCAGTTTGGTGATTAGTGTTTTAGATATTAGGAGGATAATTGCTTGAATCTGAGGGAAGGAAGAATGAGCTCTTTGTAGAGTAATAAGTTGTTGTCGTACTTTGACGAGCCACTATTGGCTGAAGTAGGCATGGGGAAATTGACCCACCATTTCTTCCGGTGCAATCAGGGAATGAATGATAAGCTTGATAAGGTACTTTATAGGCGTTAGCATCAATTTTCTATATATATATTATATAATATATATATATATATATATATATATATATATATATATAATATATATATATATATATATATATATATATATTATATATATACATATATATATATATTATTTTTTTTTTTTTTTTACATTGTCGTTTTATATTCATTTTTGAGAATCCTTGATTCTCCTTTTTCAGATTAGATTTCTACGATTCTAGTTTAGAAAACTCATGGCACTAGGTTGGTCCATGGAACTTATGGAAAGGTTTCAATTTTTGTTGCATTAAAGTAAAAAAATAATAATAATAACAAAAATAGGGTATCTTTTGCTCTATTCTTGCTATTTATTTTTCGATTGAGTTGACAATTTAGAGAAAAGACCAAGGGGTTATTAATTCATTGGTTTTATTTGAGTTGGGTGATGTATTTTGTCTCATTTTTATTGCATATTGTACATTTATTTTGAAATTTTTGGAAACTAAATCAAATATTTGCAATTTTCTTTATCTCTTGTTGGGTTGTTAGGATATTATTTATTTTTTGGTTGGTTGGTTTTTTCAGTTTGGGATATTTTTTGTTTGACTTGAATTATTTATTAAGCATAACAAAGGATTTGCATTTTGTTTGGCTTTGTGCAGTCGTCTAGAAACTAGCACCCCCCCCCCCCTCTCCTTGTCGTGGTACCTTTTCTCAAATTTGCATGAATTTAAAGGAATGTGGTAAACTACCTCTAATTTTTTAGGCTTAGGCTTTGTTCTTCCTTTGTACCTGCCTCAAAGGTTTTTTTGATTGTATGGAAGTGGCACTACTTTATGATAATGTGGTGATTTGTTTCCTTTGTCCATGGCAATGGAGAAATATTTTGCATTAAAGTGCACTATGGTAGATGAATTCATAATCAATGGTGCTAAGGTTATTCATCTGACCATAGTTGTTGGATGTTACTATCGATAGTCCAAACAAGACTGCTTATCATAAAATGCATATGTACTCAGTGATAAAGTAGTTCACTAGTTAGGGGAATATCTAGGGTTTAATTCCTTCCCTGTGGAAATTCCAACAGGGTATCAACGACAAGTGTTTGCAAATGGATAAGAGGCTTAAGTAATTGTGTTTCTTAAGAGGGGTTGTTGCAATAACAGTTCACACCTTGATATCATACTGGTAAGGGTGCCTAGCCTTGGGTTTCTCTCCCACTAAGATACATGCCCCTCATGTGGGGCACCCTTACCAGTTCTATACAAAGATGCATATCTGTATTACCTAAGATAAAGTGTGGAATAAGATCTGTATTGCCTAAGATAAAGTGTGGAATAAGATGGGGTGTTGAGGTAGTAGTCCAAAACATTATATTGAATCAATAAGGGTTCCTCATGTGTAGGTTTATCTACCACTAAGCTACATGCTCCTCTTACCAGTTTGATATTAAAGTACAATTTTCTAACCCCAAAAATAGTGTTGAGGGTTATCTCATCTTGTGTATAGAAATGTTTGGGTTGGGTTTCTATTAATAATGGAATAGATGCAACCCCAAGGTGGCTCAATATGTTGCAATCAATAGTGATTTGCAATGTTCAAGCACATTTGTTATTGAAAATGCTACTTAAATAGTACTCTCTATAATTAATATCAGTCTAAGGGAAAATGAACCCAAAATATCAAGAATTGGGCTATAATTTGAACAAGTTATTTGGTGGTCAATTTACTATGTAGTATTGTCTAGGCAATTGAATCTTTTCCTATACAATATATTTGTGAATTATTTTTGCTTGTCACTGCTTTTTAATTAGTTTGGTGGATAATATTGGTAAAAGTAATCCCGCCCACCTAAAAAATACCTATTCCATTGCAATTAATTTTAAAATATATCTATCTTTTAGTTACATGCATCTTTCATGATGGATCCCCTTTATCAGACAACATGCATCAATGTTGGATCTCCTTTTCTAGAAAATCACCTCAACACCTAACTCTAATATCACATTGACAACTAAATAGGTTAGAAATGAAATCTAGGACCATTTTGATATCAATGAAAACTAGGACATGTGTTATATTTAGGCATGGATTCTTATTTCCAGTACTCACCTTGAATCCATACTTTGACTCAGACTTTTCTACTATTGCTAATCAGTGTCAACACCTAGCTTAGGTATCTTGTTTGAAATTATACAGGTTAGAAATAAAATACATAATATGTCCTTTGTGTGCCAACCTACTCTGCCACTAAGATGTATGCCCCTTTGATATTAGGTTGTGAATCTTGTTCCAACAAAGTTTTGAATCTACCCATGATATTCTTCTATTTTCTACCACTTTCAAAAAAATATGTTCATGCAATACCATATAGTTTGTCGAAAAGGGAAAATAATCTCTTGGGCAAGTTGAATGAAATACTTAGTTTAATATTATAAATAACTATTGTGAATTGATGATTTTATGGCTGGGAAAGGGAATTTTCATGAAAAATGCTCAAAATCAGAGGTTTGTTATGAGTAGATCCCTTATGTGAGGGAACAAAAGTGCTTGATTTCCAATAATCCCTTCAACCACTCTTTGGTTCAAACCTTCTCGTTATTACTAATCACCCTCACACAGATTTCATAGAAGTTCTGTAGGGTATAAATAAGAAAAAAGGAACCTACCCTCAGCAAGCCAAACTACTCTATTATAGAGGTATGTGCTCCTTTGATACCAAAGTGTGATATGATTTTCACACAAAGTTTTGAATCTACCATTTATAACAAAGCGTTGAATTTATTTATTTATTTCTTATTCTTTTTACAAAAAGAAAACCAATATTTTCCATCCTTGAGGTTACTCTATTTTTTGGTACCTTAAAGAAATATGTTTTCTTAATGAAACATATGAAATCACTTGGGTATTATCATAGATGGTGCCATTTTAGTTGGGTTGTGGCTCATTGGTTGTGATAGAGTGTTTCCATGTAAAGAGTTGAGGTTCAAATTAGCTGGCGTACATAATTGTTTCAGAGAATAGAGAGATCTCAGACACTCCAATGGAAATTGACCTAATTTAAGATTCAACACCCAATTAACATGGGGAAAGATTGAAATTGGAAATTTTGACAACTTTCCATTTGAACGCATATAAAATGGTGTTATTATGCAGGGATTTCTTAACTATATGAACATATGGTGTTCAAGGATGATGACTTTGAAAATACTTCATAATATCAGTGGCATACTCAAGCCTTCTCATGAATATTGTCATATTTCCTTATTCTTAGATAGAATATGTACAACATAGGTTGGAATATCTTTCAAATACTTTGCTTATTCTCATAAAGCGTCATTGAACTATTCAAAATGACACTTCTTCTTGGTCCACTTGGTGCTGGAAAAAGCACATTGCTAACAACTCTGGCCCAAAATATTAATTGTGATCTCACTGTAAGTTTATGATCTATTGAAATAAGATGATACTATGAGAAATGTAATCCAATTTTTTAATTTTCTTGAAAAATTCATAATTTTTATTTTCTATCAAATGTGCCCAATTTACTTTTCTATAAATTTGAAGTACATCAAAATTAAACAAGTTTCCTATAAGTAATTTATTTATTACAAAAGAAAATTGTTTCTTTTTCCTTTTACTGGTCACCATAACTGTAACCTGCAATGGAGACTCAATAAATGTATTTTTTCCCTAAATAACTTCTATAAGTTCCGCTTATATTAGCAATTGTGACTTATATTTGGGTGAAATGATAATAAGGGAAACATTGTATTTCTATGGGCATTGCTTAGGTTTTGGTGAAAGATATGGTGAGTGTTTGCTTACTTTTTTTATCAAAGTTACAAAATTTTCCCATTGAACATTGAACCCATGCTTATGCATTGCTTTATAGAGCTACTACAAGAGATTTAAAGATGTGAAAAGGTTCCTAGATTCAAAATAGATTCAAATGTTGATGTCTTCATGCATGTAGTCATTTCCGCTAAAAAGGAGTGGAGTCATTCAATACCTCATTTAAATATTGATGAGTATTTTGATTTGATGGTAAATCTAGGTGTTTATTACCAAGATTTAAATCCTAAAGGATAGTATTCCCCCTCTGGTGGGCCATTTTACCCATTCAAGCTAAATCTATTTTACTTGGTGAAGTAGGGCCAAGAAAATCTTATGATGTGGAATTTGTCACTTATTGTAGAACTTATTTTTTCTTATTTATTATAGGAAATTTCAATTGAGGGAAAACAGATTAGCCTTATCATAAACTACATGTTAAATGTTATTCTTAAAAACTTACGAGATAAAATTATATTGGGATTTTAAGTTGTGAAAATGTCATGAAAATTATTTACATAGGTTTTCATGTCTTTGATTTCTTCTAGATTTTAACCTTGGATATCTTTGCATACACAATTGTTGGAAATAAAATGTGTTGTGGAATATGTGGAGGCTAGAAGAAGAGAGTTACCACATGTGGACTAATTAAGAATAATTTTTTTGTACCACTGAAAACTTGCATTTGCATAATATGGTATTGCTAAATCAATTTCTTGATTATTTAATACGAACTATGTAGGAGAAATTATGATTGATCATACAAGAGATATTTTTGTGGATGAAATTTCAATAGGATTGGACAATGCTATGGCTTTCCAAAATATCAAATGACTTTGCCAAATTATCGATTGCTTTAATGTGATGTTGTAGCCGCTACAGCCACTCTCCAAATTTTTTCCTTCACTTCGTTTTGGAGCCTCCCTCCTCGAAACTATCGCAGCTATCTTGCACTGATCTAGTACTTTTGTTATTTGATTTCATATGTCATTCAATAGCTTGTGTTCACTCACTTGTCCTATCGATCTACCACAAGCACATCGAGAACTTGGTTCACATCTGATCAATCAGTTGTCAGGAAAAACTTTGTAATCATGAAGGGTTGTCTGTCTTTCCCTAAGGAATTTCACAGAGCAGCCTAAAAACTTCCCTGCACTCAGAAATTGTGTAGAGCAGGCCTGCTAGCCTTGCTCTAGAAATTGCGTAGAGGATACCAACTGAAATTTCTTTCCAGAAATGTGTACTTTTGGCTAGCTGGCACTGCTCTCCAGAATTTCATAGAGAAGGCTAGACCAATAGCACTACCCTCCAGAAATACGCAGAACTAGCCAGCTACACTTCCCTCCAGAAATGTGTAGAGCAGTTGAGGCTAGCTCGAATATTCTCCAGAAATGCGAAAAACTGGTCAGATGCATCGACCTCCAGAAATGTGTAGAGTAGCCCAACACCACTGCTTTAGAAAATTGCACAACGCTGGCCAGCCAGCCAGGGCCAATCGACCCAGAAACAGTGCAGAAAGTTTCCCTCAGTGGCTGTCTGTCGCATGTGCCGGTAGGTTGCTCGGTTCACTCCAAAATTGTGCAATCCTTCCTTGCATGTGAGACAAATTTTACTGAAAAAGAAAAAACAAAAATACAAAAAATCATCCCTAGATTTTATGGATCTATTTTTGGCAATAGGAGTTACATGCAAAGTCATTTTAGAAACTCCTCGCCAAGTGTCATTATTTCCTAGATTTGTTGCATGCGTGTCATAAACCCCAATTTCACCAAATCTACTTAAAAGACACCTCATAGATCATTCTTCACTTCCAATCTTGTAGCTTTGGCATTCCCAAGGAATCTAAGAACCTTCGACATAGTTAGCGCAGTTTTTCCGCGTAAGTTTTGCATTTCATGCCTTTTGCCGCTTTTTCTATTGCTTTTTAGTTTTCGGCTTGTATGAGTGTTGTTTCCTTTATTTTATTGAACAAATGCTGGAATTTCAATGTGTTTTAGCTTGTAGAATTTTTGTTTCAAGTTTAGCATTACCTTACCTTAGTGTCGAATGCATAACATTGTTTTTGCACTCACAGTCGGCATTACAGCGACTCGCTTCATGAGCTTCTTGGTTTTCTTGTTTGACTGATTTATGCACTTGCTTGAATTGCATGCATGTCTATTTACTCATATATGCACCAATGTTTCACACACATTTAGTCCTTTGCATTTTCAGATTGTCATTGGGCAGATCTGGCTATCTTGGCCCTAACCTTTTATCTCCTAGCATGCTTTGTGCATTCCTGGTAGTCAAGGCTTTGCCTTGCCTCCAGGAATGGCACATAGGCTGCCCACACTGGATCCTAGCTGTGCTCTGCACAATCCTGGGAGGTAGTTCTCAAACCTCCCCACTGAAACTGTATAATGCATAGTTCTAGCTAGCAACCGAACCTGATTATTCTATGCATTGCACATTTTTAGTCAAAAGTCAGCCTCACTGCATTATGCATTGGATAGTTTCAGTCAGCAATCAACATCACTAGACTGGGCATTACGTAGTTCTAGTTGGTAGCCAACCTCATTGGCAACTGAGACTGCATAATGCACAGTTCTAACTAATAGTCTCTCGGCCTCTCAGAGCCAATGATGTGTAATCTTTCCCAGTAGTCACCAGTTTGTTGTTCGAATGATTCTCGAGTTGCTTGATTTTTTTATCTGGAATTTTCTTGTTGTGAGTGTCTTCTCTTCTCTGTATCTAGGTACCATAGGTTTTTCAGTAGCTTCTCAGCAGTACATGTATCATGGCTTCCAAGAGAGTTGGATCAAAAGACACAGTTGAAAGTAGTACTGGAGATGTGGTTTAGCAGGGGTCAATGAGCTTGCTTGTATACACAGACAAGCAACTATTGTTGGCTTGATGTGGCTTGACCCAGGTTCGAAGTTAATTAGCTAAACAAATCCCTACATTACTAGCCCTTTCAGCATCAACTCACAGTGCACAAACTAAAGTCTCACCTGAAGCAGTATGGGGGGACGTTGGAACCAAGTTTTTGCACCCTTGAGATGTTTGAGGGGTCGATTTAGTCCAACTGCACCCACCTTCGCGCAGGTCACTTCGCATGCTATGATGACCTATGAGTCCTTCGTGATCTATTATACTCGCCTTCGCGCAACCCTAACTAGGGGCTAAGGTGATTCCACGCTGCTATGGTAGTGATCTATGATATTTCCCTTAATTATACCGCGGATCTTACTTATCTTCTTACTAAGGTTAGTTAACTTCGCATAAATAGATGTTTGATCTTGAATTCACTCATTCAACATATTCATACATGTTTGTGCACCATATAAACAACAAAAATGTAATTTATACCCAATACATTCAATGCAGAAAATAGGAGATAAATACACAGGAATGATATAAAACTTCTCTTTATTAGTGCTTCAATAGTTACATACTCAACCTACCCTATGCACTCAGCTGCAGGGGTCTGCGCACTCAGTTGTGGACTACTAGGCCTCTGTGCACTTAGTTGCAGAGCCTTCTCCTACTCTATAACCCAAAGAATCGACTTTACCCTTAGATCTTCTACTATGCTTCTATTCCATTAAAATTCAAATTCTTTTTTCTACAACATAGAGCCTCACTCTATTTATAAAATCCCATGGTTCGCGGACCATGGGTAGATCTCTATAGCTGACATTACATTAGAAAATTAAGGGTGGACAAGCCTATGACTCATTTACAAGCTACGCACTCCATGCCCAAAAAATGCATTGTCTTTACATCAAAGATACAATTTATGATCAAAATCTAGTCTCTAAGCCACAAAAATTTTCTAGGAGGATCTTGTGCCCAACAGGCCCTCAACACAAAAATCATGACCCACCCTCAAGTCACTCTATCGGTGTGGATATCTTTGCACGAAGACCTCCCAACTCTATGTAGACTACTGCAAGATCAATAACGCACTGAGTAGCTTCCTGCTACACTTCCTGGATGTGTTGTTAAAAAACCGATGTAGTTGAATTGCTTTCTTGAACCTGTTCCTATGTGCCCTACATTTGTGTGAGCTTTGCTTCAATAGAGGTTGTAATGATGAACGCCTCATCAATCCATGGTTGTACGCACACCTTCAAAATGGCTTCCTTGTGTCAAGCAGCATCCACCTGCTCCTTGAGTGCTTTTGCCTACTGCATCCGCACGAGCCTTTATGTAAGGGAAACCGTCTGCATAGTCCCTTTTATCTCATGATTCATATTTCTGCTACAACTCGCGTGCCTCTGGTTCTAAGCATTGTATGTTCGGGTCCTCCTGCAAAGTGGTGAGAACCTAGAACGACTCTTCAAATATCCTGGTGCAATCTTTCACTGCATTGTTGACCTCTGCTATGGCCACCGTAATCGCATTGGTGCACTGTTCCTTAACCTCCGGTGGTGTTGAAGGCTATGCCTTCAATTGTAGCTCGACTAGCTGAAGGTTCAACTCCAGTTGAACCTTGGCCATTTCTTCCTTAGCATCGCACACCCCTAGTGCTAGTTTTCGGATGTGTGCCTCCACTGGTTCCTCTGCTTGGATGGCCAACTCCGGGACCATCTGGCAAGCTTCGTTGACCACCGGCACAATCTATTAGTTCTGCGCCACTACCTCGTTGTACTGCAGGCTCAACTGTTTGATCTTTATGCACTGCTCACTCATGACTTGGAGTGCATGACCCTCCCTAGCTCGTAGTTTTGCAGTAACTCCATCCTACAAAACTTAGAGTGTCTCCCGAGGGAGCGTAATGATTTTTATCCTGATCCTCTTCAATCCGCTGACCATAGGCCCATTGGCCTCATTTTCTATGACAAGTTCTCCCTCTCAGAGCACTACGGTGTTGGTCATGTGGGAGTGCAACATTTCCTCAGTTTCTTCCGTGTCTAGTGCTAGGCTGGTTGACACAGTACTAGCCTATGGAGTGCGCACCTGCAGCTCCTATATCTATGCTCGGAGGGGTCCCAACACCGTCTGGTGTTCCTTCACAAATTGTTGGAGGGCCTCCATGGTGATGTTCCTCACCATCTCCCCAATGTCATGTAGATCCCCCTAAGTGAGGGTGATCGGGTCGAAAGAAGTCTTTGAGACCTTCAACTTCTTCCGCAACCCCACCTGCCATCTTGGGCGCCATCATTCAGCTGTGTGGATGTTGGCTTCGGGTCCATGCCACCTTCCTCTAGATCTATTTCCAGTTTGGGTGAAGGAGACTTCCGGCTTTCGCACTCCTTCTCTCTTTCCTTCTTTTGCTCTTCTACTTCCTTCACAACATCCCGCACTTCCTGCACCTTTGTTGTTGTTGCTTCGTTCCTTCTCTTCTTTGGCAACTATGCCATCCACAATTTTTCCTCCTCCTTCTTCCTCTGCAACGAACTTCTCTACTTCCACTATGGAGCTGGCTAGAGCGCGCCACTCCGGTGGCCATGACTCAACCATGGCGAATATGACATCGTCCATGCCAGATAAGGTAACTCCTTTCATTCCTTCGCAAGGTCCTTCCTTGCCTTGAGGTACACGTGATGAAAGTCCATCTTGAACTCCACAAAGCTTTCAATAGACTGTTATAAACAATGGGCGATAACCATGGCTTGCGATTAATCCTCATTTTGATGTTCATTTCCATGAACACCCAGAATATTTGGTTGTCTCTGATTCTCTGCACATCTGTGGTTGCCCACAACGAAGCATACTTCGTTGCCTCCTGAATATCCTGCACAAACACTAGGAACTGGTTGTCCTTGGGCAATTCCCAAGCCACCAGCACTATGGATAGCAGAAGCCATGCATAATGGAAATTATTCCCCTACTCCTATGCCTCATAGCAGTTTTCTAGAAACTCTCTACACAAGTAATCTGCCTAGTTAAACTCTACCCCTTCTGCACATAAACTGTACCCCTTCTGCACATTGCATGGCAAGTGCAACCACTGGCATGGGCACCTCATCCACGCGACACTTCCACATAACATTCCCAGCTAGTATCTGCATTGCAGCTTTGACCATCGTGTTGTTAATGTTGGAGATCATGTACACTCTTTTCTTCTTCTCCATCTTGAATTTCTTCTTCATGGCTTCTATGATGGCCAAATCGTCACTTTTACCCTCTGAGATATTCATTGGATCCTCCCCTTTGCAAGGGAGCTGGGTAATTCTATGAATCAAATGATCCATGATGGGGATGGGCTCCTCTAGCCATAGGAACCCATCATGCACCAGGAAGAGCAGCTTCCTGATGACAAAAATAGTCACTCGGGCGCGATGGTAAGGTGACACCCAAAGCAGGTTTAACAATCCTACTTTCTCTACACCTCGCAACCATTGGCGTGACTCCAACACTATAACTCCCAGTGGTGTGTTTTTCTTCTGGCGCATGTGTTGTGTAGTTGCCAAATGTGGGAATTTCTCATGGTCCGCGAGATCCTAGCCTTCAAATTTTAATACCAACACTCGCCCCAAGTGTGCTCCATAAAAAATGATGTCTTTAGGGAGAAATGGAGTCTACAGAGAGCTCTTTCTCTCATCTAGGTCCTTGGGAACCCTTGCTTTCCCCTTCTACAGAGGAACATATGTGGGTAGCCTGGTCAGAGGGTCCGCACCCTCGGTTTCCACTTCCATCTCTACATCCTCATCCTCCTCTACTAGGATCTCTTCAAAGTCTTCCTCCTCCTCATTGTCTTCCAAATTGATATCCTTTCCCTTTTCTTCCATAGTAAGCCTCGTTCTCAGTGGTTTTCTAGGAGACACATGCACTATTACCATATGCTGCTTGTCTTTCTTAGTTCTCAGTGTGCACACTGTTTTAGGGATTTCTACCACTATCCCAACACTTTCTAGGGCTTCGCCTACCGCCAGGGCCTACGTGGCCTCCTCAGTGGTCATTTCTTCGGTATCCATGGCTTCCTCAGGCACTGCCATAGTGCTATTCTACAATTCTCTCAACGGCTTGGGTAAGTGCTCACACAACAACTTCAACTTCAAAAGATCAAATAAATATGGGTTCATGAATCTGTGGGCGCGTAACAGCTGAATTCTCAAATAGCGAAATGTTGTTTTCTAGGAAGCCATTTGAAATTTATAGCACCTTTTGAATTCAAATTTGACCGTTCCCCCAATTTTCGGTCCATTAATGCTCCCTTGGCAGCAGACTTTCCCAAATCTAGCCCATAAAGTTCACCTTAAATGCCTACCTCCCGCTCCATTTGGTCTCAAGCCAACCATCACATCGTGAATAGTGACTGTAACGGTCACTTTCCAGCCAACACGCGTGACACCGCAGCTACCCTTGCACTATTGTAGACCCTGTGACACTTCGCTACTACACACAGTCCTGATATGGCATAGCTCTTTGGAAGAGTAGTTTATAGTCCTGCACCTTCTTTCAGCTTCCTAGAGTGCTAAGACTATGCTTCCTACAACTAGTAATATGGCTAGGCCACCTGTGTATAACTTCAAATGACTTCCATTGACTTTTCCTGGGAAGAGTTCTCCATTTAACTTTACCAACTGCACCACGCCGCCATCTGTGATCTCTTTAATAACATACGATCCCAACCAATGCATTCTAAGCTTCCCTAAGAGTTGATCAAACTTACTATCATATAAAAACACCAAATCATTCACCTTGAAGGTTCACAACATAATATGTTGATCGTGCCAGGCCTTTTCACGCTGCTTTTGCACTTGCTGGTGAAATCCAGCCAAAAATCGTTCTTCTTCAAGCTCCTCCAACTACGTGAGCCTCTCCTCCATGGCTCTGTGATCTGTCATACCTTTGAACACCACTACGTGTAGATTGGGCATGATGTATTCAATAGGCATTACAACTTCCACTCCATAGACAATCCAAAAAGGTGTCTATCCCATTATTTTCTTGCATGTCATCCTATAAGCCCATAATACTATGGGTACGTGAAGGTCCCAATCACTTTGCTGTGCATTGCATACCTTCGTCAGCACATTGCACATGATATTAAATGCTTCTGCGTGGATAACATTATGCGCAAGTTTCCTTCCTATGTAATGTCTTTCTAACATTAAGAGCCATTTTCACATTTGTCCCCCCAACACATACTTATTGACCATACCTTTTAGTGCGAAGTTCATGTGCATCCACACAGGTTATTTTCCATATCCTTGTATCCACCTGGCCAGACTCACACACAGATCATTTCATCCATTGTACTTGTTTGTCAATCGCATCATAGGCTTCCAAAATCATGTGTGCATCATCCTTATACATTCACAGTAGTTGTCAAAGCTCCCTTTGTGTGTACCCCACCACCTCGCAGGCACAACATGCAGTACACAATCATAGCCCTGGAAGCGTTGCTTTTTCAGCACCTCCCTTTCAAATTTATTCAAGAAGGTATCTACCTCACTGAGGCCATCATAAGTAGACAAGTCTCTTACTTCTGTCAATACACAACGCAGTGACCTTGTCATCATATTACAATTCAGTGTAGTTACCTCATGTAACCAATTCTGCCATCGCTCCATTTCCTTATTTGAATTCGAACTACAGGAGCTTTCGCGCTCCCATGCAATACATTCATCCACAGTGGGATTCACCCAGTCCTGGTTTCATGTTGTTATCTTATAGATGCAGTCCAAATCATCATTGCTTTCATAGTCATGCATTGGCTTTGTATGGCGCGATCCTTTAGTAGAGTCCAGGGGTATAACTATACTTAGTGACTTATTCTCAAAAATCATCTTGCGCTTCTTTAGATTAATCACACCGTTCATGTCAGTGTCCCAATCAATTCCTTAGAGCGCAGGGTAGGGATTTCTATCATCAACAATCTCTATTACTTCAAAGTCTGCTAGCATGCTTGCTCCCTCAATATCCACAGTAATTCCCTGCAATCGCCCCATGGGTATTATCTTCTACTAGTTCACCATCCACAGCTGAATAGGATACCATTGTAGTGTAGGTCTCCCCATTCGCTCCCATGTCTACTTCAGTAGAACATTAACATCGGATCCTAAATCTAGAATTAAACTATCCATTTCATATTCTCCAATTTGTGTGGTTAACCTCATTTCTCTTCCCATCCTTGTCTTATGCTTTTCAATCTTCTTGACTGTGTGCAGTTCTCCTGGCATGGTCCCAACGCATCTATTAATGAGTTCCTGCAATTCTTTTACAGCTTATTTTTGCGCAATAACTTCACACATGTTTCCAAGAACGTTGTGAGCATGGATGGGTCCATCTCCAACTTTGATCTATCTTTTCTTCTTGAAGTGGAAGCCTCCACGAAGCTCTTCTTAGCTTCCATGAAGGTTTCCCGAGCATGCACCAAATCAAACTTTGCTTCTTTCACCAGAGCTTTACGAGCCCAAGTACTATCTTCTCGTTGTTTTCCTTTGTCATCTCCCATCCCAATTCCACTTCAAAGCACAATGTTCACATTTGGATCTTCCTCCCACAACTCAAACCTTATCATCTATAAGTTCTGAGTTGGGGGAGGTGGTAGCACTCCTTTGTGACGTATCCTAGCTATCAGCATAGGAAAATATCTTGTCTCATGATCAAACAAGTTGCAATACAAACATGAAAGGTATGTTGGATTCATACAATCGCAGGCATAATGTCCTAGTCCACCACAATTGTAGCATATCAACTATCTGCAACCTCTTCCAGGTCCTCCTCCACCTCACCCTCATCTACACTCCTAAAATCTTGTTCGCGCCACTCCTGCATTTTGGTCTAGGGTCCGCAATTCAACTTGAACTCTATAGGTGGGAGTTTTATCCATCATCAACTCAGAGCTTCTACAAGTACGCTCATCGTGTCCCACCGACCTATAGAAGTTACAGAACAATTGCTGTGAATTTTGTGTATACTTCCATAACAAATGGTAGTTGCTCATAGCATGCTTTCCACCTATTTAAAAAATCACACACAACAAAGCAGGCACCATGTTAGGTCCTGCTTGTGCTTTTTGTCTTAACATCATTAGTCCTCCTCCTATGAGGTAATTTGTGAACACTGGGTAGTGGTCCTTATCATGACCCTCACCCTTACATTTTACACACCACACCTCTTTGTGCACTTTTGGTTGATTTTTCCAATCCTATTTTAGACTCTGCATCTCAAGGCATAAATTCTTTAGGTGCACATGGATTTGTTGAACTCCCAAGTTATGATCCTGCATTAGGGTCTCATGCAACCTCATTACGATCTCTAAGGCCTCTACATGAGTCGTTAACTTCTATTATGATAGCTCACTCCTCAAATGTGGCGTTGGTGATGCTACAAACCATTCATGATGTTGTCCATCCATCAGATTCATATTCGCTTCATGAATCATACACTTTAGCCTCTGGTCCAGCTCCCAAGGAGGCTCACCTAGTAGCATCATAATTTCTTTGAATCCAGTGATCAACTGTGCTTCAAACTTTGGCCTGCTAAAATTCTTTGTTTAGCGCTACTTGGATATCCATGTGATCTGAAATGGGGCACTAAAGGCTTCTTGTCAGCTTACAAGAATCTCTCCCACTTCAAAGCTTATTAATTTCCAAGATCAAGCTTATGATTAACCAATTTTGGAATAAAAAGTGCTTGAAATAGGTGTATGCTTGCGTTTTCCTTTAAACTGTATAATGCCTTAAGTTATGTTTCTTATGTTGATGTTTAAATACATGTAACAATAAATAATGCTGCAATTAAACAAACACATAAGAGAAAAATATAATATGGAGTTCACCCTAATATCTTGGGCTACGTCTCCTTGAGCTCTAGTCAACTCGACTAGGCTCTTTGGGATTATGGCTAAATTCCTTTACAAGCTCCACACTCAACTACATTGGTTTACAACTGAACTTATGGGTTTATAATACCATATTATCCCGCTAGTTGTCCATACTCTACAGACAGATCTAGGCTTCTCTGGACTAGACTCCTTCAATCAGCGCTCTGAGCTATCTTGAGCTCTAGCTTGCACCAACTCCCTCAGAACTCTCTTACTATCTTTGAAACTCCTTCTTCTGTCTTCACCACACATCAAACACCAACAACAGCTAGATCATTTGATCTCTTTGCTGTTCTCTCGGCTCTGGCTCTAGCTCTGGCTCTCGGCTTTCACTCTGGCTCTAGCTCTGGGCTTTGGCTGTCGACTCTGGCTCTGGCTCTATCTCTTACTCTTGGCTCTTGGCTCTTGGCTCCCGGCTCTGGCTCTGGCTCTAGCTCTAGCTCTTAGCTCTGGCTCTAGCTCTGGCTTTGGCTCTGGCTTTGGCTCTTGGCTCTTGGCTCTTGGCTCTTGGCTCTCGATTCTGGTTCTGGCTCTGGCTCTAGCTCTCACGGGCTTCTCATTTCGCTTGACCTCCAAGCGAATCTCTACTTTAGAGTCACCCTGACTCCGCAAACTGCCGTCCTGGCATATACTGAGCTTTCCAATGGATTCCTCAGCATGCAAACATCTCTGGGCTTCTCTGAGTTGCCTTTGCGCATTACTCTACCTATGCTTTCAAGAAAACCTTTTTCTCTTTATATTTGTAACACATCGGTTATAGCCCTCCATCATTGAAGAACCTGACTGTTTCTTTACAAGAATCCATTTATACATTGAAAGGAACCAGTAGGCATAGCCACCCAATCATTTTGCCTTCCTCTGGCTAAAATAGCTAAATAATGGAAATACACAGGAAAACACATCATGGAGCATTCAATCAAACTTCAAATATATGTAATCACATACACAGGAAATACATAGAAATCTCGTAAATCTAGATTTCAAAATTATGAAATCATGCTTATAAACTCTATTGGGTCTGCCTTTTATCGACATATTGCAATTGCATAGGTGGGAGGTCAAAACCACAATATACAGGAAATACAAATAAAATACAAATAAACCGGATTTCAAATATTATTCAATCATATTTATAAACCCATTGGGTCTTCCTTTTATCGGAATACTACAAGTTGCATATCGTAATGTGCATTGTCCCTTTGTATTGGGGATCAATGATCACCAATTGCTAATTAAATTAGGACCGTCCATTCTTTTCCCGATTTGACGGTTGATATCGCACATTGCATATCACTATCGCTATTGCCCGGGGGTTCTTTCCATATACCATGGAACAGGCTGACGCTGATCTGCCGATCTGATCATTGCAATCGCAAGTCACACATCGCATGGCCCTTAGCACTATCTCCTCTAATCGTTGATATCATGCTAAGGTCTACCTCCACCTAGGTCTCGATATCATGCTAAGGCCTACCTCCAATGCAATATGTCAGAGATTGCTATCGGGGGAGCCCTTGCACCTTTGGTCTAAGTCGTCCTTTTAACCCTTCCAATGCAATTTCTTCAATGAGCCTTTTAGGCCATTTTTATAAGAATTTCCCTCCTTTTCAAAGGATAATGGGCAAACTTCTTTTTACAATAACTTCTTCATCCAAAGTCCGTTTTAGCTCATTCAAATTGCATTAGATTTAGATTGAAGAGATCTATGCAATGGGACTATTTCCAAAAGCATCCTTTGACTTTCATTTTCCTCTATGAGGAACATTTTTAGACTTAGAAGTCTACTCTAGATTCATTTTGGATCACCGTGATTACTGCATTTGGATTATCATTGAAGTGCTTAATATACCAGGTCAGCGCATGGTCCTACAGGGTGCTAACCAGTGTTGCTTTCTTTATATTGTCATCTGTAACTCCTTGTGCTTCCCATACAACCCTTACCATGAACCAAAATTGGTTTGGATCCTCATTTCCCAATCCCTTGAACACAGGCAACTTCATTGTGCTTGCCATATTGAATCGCGGAGGTGGTGGAGGTGGTATGGGTGAAGATGGAGGTGATGGTGGTGAAGCTACTGGTGGTGTGGGTGGGGGTGGCATTTGCATAATTCTTTACCTTATCAGATGGATCACTCTTCATGGTGAGACCTTTGCGAGCTCTTCCTCGTCCCTTTTCGAAGGTGAAATCAATGGGCTAGTTTTTGGTCCCTTACTTCCTTTGTTCCTGTAAGATTTTCCACTTTGAGTAGCCCCGAACATCAAGGCAACTACATAACCCTCTTTTCACACAATAGCATTTTAATCCAAGTATTCAAATACTTTACATACTTACCTCACAGTCCTTGAGAAAGCATTGCTTTGCCTCACTGTAGCTAACCAATGTGTCAACCATGAACTCAGTAATGAATCCTCCTATAATTCGATCGAGCCAATGATCAATGATGCACATGATCTTATCCTCCAATGCTTCCAACCTTCGCACTAACTCTGGGGTCCACATAATAGGACCGCCAAGTTTCCACCTTCCTTGGCTATCTACTAGCTTCGCGATCCACTCGTACAACATAATAGGGAAAGAAGCGAAGAAGATTTCATGGATATTTGTGTACATGTAGTTGTCTAACCTCTCTTCATTTGTCAATCTCAGGTTCCTATTCTCCTGTGTCATGAACTCATGAATTCTTTTGTCCAACCAGCCTTCAATTTCCTTCTTAGTTGGATTCCAATTATACAACATCAGACATCTCTTATGTACATTCCGGTCTCGGCAACGACCACCATTTGTTGGCTTCATGGGGCCTAACCTAGGTTTAGAGTTAATTAGCCAAACAAATCCCTACACTACTAGCCCTTTTGGCATTAGCCCACAGAGTGCGGACTGAAGTCTCACTCGAAGCAGCATGGGTGATGCTGGAACCAAGTTTCTGCACCCTTGAGATGTTTGAGGGGTCGATTTAGTCCAACTATGCCTACCTTCGTGCAGGTCACTTCATGCACTGTGATGACCTGTGAGACCTTCACGATCTGTTATAATCACCTTTGCATAGCCCTAACTAGGGGCCGAGGTGATTTCGTACTGCTATGGCAGTGATCTATGTTATTTCCCTAAATTATACCATGGATCTTACTTATCTTCTTACTAAGGTTAGTTAACTTTGCATAAATAGATGTTTGATCTTGCATTCACTCATTCAACATATTCATACATGTTCATGCACCATATAGACAATAGAAATGTAATTTATAACCAATACATTTAATGCAGAAAACAAGAGATAAATACAATGGAATGATATAAAACTTCTCTATATTAATGCTTCAATAGTTACAGAATCAACCTACCCTGTGCATTCAGCTGCAGGGGTCCGCACACTCAGTTGCGGACTACTAGGCCTCTGCGCACTCAGCTGCAGAGCTTTCTCCTACTCTATAACCCAAAGACTCGACTTTACCTTTAGATGTCCTGCTATGCTTCTATTCCATTATCATTGAAATTCCTTTTTCTATAACTTAGAGCCTTGGTCTATTTATACAATCTCATGGTCCAAAAATCATGGTTAGAACTCTATAGATGACATTACATTACAAAAGTATGGGCGGACAACCCTATGGCTCATTTACAAGCTACGCGCTCCGCGCCCACAAGATGCGAAGTCTTTATATCAAAGATACAATTTATGACCAAAATCTGGGCTCTAAGCCCCAAAGCTTTCCTAGGGGGATCCCGTGCCCAACACCTGTTCATTGAGAAAGAAATCAAGGTCAAATGCCAAGACATCAACACTATTTTTGTGGGAAGCTCTGAGGAGAATCTGGAAGAGCAACAAGTCTATGTAGACATCCATAAGTCGGGATTGTTGCATACAGGTATCTTGTATTCCTACCTGCATATGTGATTCACTAGATTGTCTCACAGATTAATCCTGAGATGATGATACTAAGAAGTGTCAGTGAATTAAAGCTTGCTTCCTTCAGGATGAACCATTATCAGCAAATGTACCATTTTCCACTATCGGTGAGCAGGATGGATGCACCATTCTACACTCCCAACAACAACATCAATACAAGATATATCTTGAAGCATTGGGTAAGGGAGCTAACAAAGTCTAGGATGACACCAAAATAGATATACATGATGAGGACACTCAAGAAGGCATATCAATTCTTGGTCATCTTCGCATGCTGTTTGTATGGCCAAGGGAGTATGGAGACCTTCATGCAAAGTTTGGTTGCTATGTTGGATCAGCTGGCAAGTGAAGGAAAACTTTTCAACTGGTCAGACATGTTGGCTCTCCAGTTGAAAGTGCATGTATCGAATGCTCAAAGTCCATCCAAGGATCAACAAGCAATATTCTTCATGTATGCCTACTTGCTCTATCAAATCTATGCCCATTAATAGTTTCCCGACATGGGTTGGATGTGGACACCTTTAGAGAATGTTGTGAATGTATATTGCAAGTTTCTCTCAGACTACAGCTATCGAGGAGTCATGGCTAGACTATCTTACCACTTCATCACCCCTTTTTACATGATGATCTTCAAATAAGATCTACCTTGCATGTCCCAGGAAGAAATGGAGGCATTGCTAAACATTGTAGATTGGTATGCCTCACTTGATGGCACGTACATTAGTATGTACAACGTGGAGAAGTCTCCACATATTTTTTCGAGGTTTTCCACGGAAAACATGGTCATGTACGAGGTTGCATACCACATCTCAATAGTGTTATCAGCTGGATTTCATAGGAAGAAGAAGGCACCATGGCATATTCTTCCTCTGTGAATTAGGTTGTATGTGATCCAAAGTTTGAAAGAAGCGGATGTCAAGGTCGAGGAATTCAATAAGTTTAAGTTCAACACCAAGAGTTTCAATCTGTATGATGCACATGGATTATGCAGGGACCACTATGTGATATTATACTATAATTGGATCCGCGGGGCATGTCATTGGCGAGAGGAAGACCGATGGAGATATTGTTATAACACCTCTAGGCTCAAAGAACCAGTCAACATCGTAGTAGAGTGGCTAGCAGTACTTAAGGAAGCAACACCATAGGGAGTAGCAATAAAAACAACAACAAGCAACAAACTTGTGCAAGACAAGGGAAAGAGGAATATTGCCGAAAGCATAGAGACAGAGAAAAGGTACAAGTTTAAGGAAGACCCACTTGCGGAAAATGTAGCTTTGGAGATAGATGAAAAGAGGCAACATCCCGATAAGAGAATAATGCAAAGGAAGAGGTAGAAGAAAACAATGGAAGAAGCAGAAAGGAAGTTGTAGGAACTACAAATAAAGCTCAAAGAAGAACAAGAGTTGTGCAGAAGAGAGAAGGGAGCTTAGCATGAACAGGAAAAGTAACAGGAACAGGAGGAAGTGTAACGTGCACAGAAAATACAAATCGAGTTGATACAAGTTAAAGAATCTAAACCAACAACAAATGAGGAATATGTTGAGTAGTTGTAGGAGCAATATCTTTCTCCGTAGGATGAACTGATAGTAGAAAAAATGGACATGCAGATGGAGCAACCAGAACAAGATTAGGACACCAACCTCATGCCAAAAGCAACCGAGGTCACCCCACAGGTTTCACTAGCTCTGATAGCAGAGCAAGTCCCGAGTGAACAAGGGGATACCATTCTCCTTAAGGATAATATAGGAACAGATGTGTATGACATAGCCTTTGATGAGTCATAGCACAAAGTTGTATAGGCACATAGAGTGCACACCCCAGATGAGCATGCATCACTTGTGCACTTTGAAGAATGGGTTATTGTGTCAGATGTACAAAGACATCTAGCTACCTTGGCTAACAATACAAAGGCTTGTGTCGAAGCCACAAGCTCAAGTGCGAATTTCTTGATAGTAGAAAATGAGTGCATGGCTAAGGTGTTGCAAGCATCAAGGAAGAGAGAGGAAAAATCAACAGGATTCGCCAGAGAAGAGAAGAAGAAATACATACTTGCTGAAGTATCAACTCTTGAGACAATCACATGGAGTTCATCACTGTGAACAAGGCAATGTCCATATACATGGTCATTAGTAGTGTTGCACCAAGGTAACATGAATAGTGAGAGATATACATGCCGTAGTTGATCATGTACAAACATGGACAATGAGGTATAAGGGAGCCCTACTTCACTTTCTCAAGATGATGAAGCTGTAGGTACAGTTGGACAAAGCACGCATCTGGAGTCTAATCCGGAACTATGAGGAACTCCCACCACTCATCACTAGTCTTGAGGCTTCATATGCATGGTTGTACAGGATTTTGGATGTAATGGTGAGAAAGTATGGCACCCCATCAATTGGTACCATCACTGAGGCCAAAGGGAAGAACCAAGTCAGATTGGAGCTCGATGTGTACTTTGATTAGTTGATGCTCACAACCACCAACACAGATTTGCAAGTTAGAGCAAATAACATGTGCATGTACATCACTGGTCCATCCTTGTTTAGGACTAAGATGCTCATGTTATAGGACGAGTTGGACAGAGGTTCCAAATCAGTATACCCAAAAGTAATGGTGGCAAGAGTTCATTTCCAGAAAGACATCATCAAATAGTATGTGGACACCATTGTGCACTAACAAGCATGACATCAGTTTGTCGCTAAGGATCACTGAGAGGAGGTTGATGAACTAGTATTTCCACATCCATCTGAGTCTTAGTGTTGTCTTGTTTGGCTGGCTCAAGCCATTTTGTCCCACATGGTTATATACGGAAAATGTATTTTTGTAAACATGTTGTAAATTTAAATTGCAAGTGTCAAAGTGGAATGCAAACTGTCATATTTAATGTAAAGAGTTATATAATGAAGTTGAAGAGTCATGAGGGTGGTCCAAGAGTCACACAGGGGAATGTCAAGGGTCACCCCACCCTTTGTTATAAATGAAACCTCATAACTCATAGAATGGACTTTTGGGAGCCAAGATTTTGCTAGGATTTTATTAGAGAGGGATTGGAGAGTATTGTGAGGAGCCTTGGCTTCTCCAAAGGGTAGAGCAAGTACATCTATTTGGAGGAGAAGGTAGTGTTGATTGTAATGTTCCACTATTGGGGCTAGTGGCTGTCATGGATGCATGTATGGATGGAACTTTCACTTTATATAATATAACAGAGCCATCACGTTTTATGCATATGTTGTTATTGTAGTTTGACTATTATGGTTTGGCAACGTATGTAGTTTTAACTTATACATTTGTGTAAGGAATATTCTATATGTTATTGTATGAATCTTATTGAAGCATGTTGTTGGTTTAACTCATCACTTTGTACTGCCGTCTATTATGCTTTCCATCTTGTGATGTCATTCAACCCATGTGTTCCTTTTAGGCTGCATACTATTACAGGCTTCTAAGGCACACACTTATTTCCCCCTCTATGTGTTAGAACCTCCCCACACATCTCCCTTGACTTGGTTCAAGGTCACACACTTGCTTCCGAAAATGATATCTTGCTTACCTCTACATGATATCATAGTTTAGGCATAGATTTACTACCAATTGTTGGGACTCCTACTCTAAATGGTCTGAGGTCTAGTTGGGACTATTACTGAGGAGATCCCCTAACATGTTGGTAGGTCCAACACCGTCAACATTTATGGTGCTAGAAGGAGGGCCAGATGACAAGCTGTGTCCTCAAAATCTGTTTTCATTCTTTGCACCTCTATCACGTCTTATGTTACACTTTGTCCTCTATTATGTATGTCTTATGGAAATGACTTTGAAATCTCAAAGGAGTTTTGGGATCTCTTGTCACAGAACACATATGAAGGTGAAGATGGAACAACTTGGTAGAGGCATAGTATTTCCTTTACCAATCTATCTGACAACCTCGAAACTCATGATGATTACATGATATGCACACTATTCGCATTCACACTTAGTGGGAACCCATTGCAATGGCTTGTCACACTGCTTGAAAAATCTATTCACTCATTTGGTCACTTTGTTAGAGAGTTAGCTGATGTTGTCACATAACTTTGATCATAAATCACTTAACAAAAAATTCTCAAATTATGGAAAGCCATTGATGAATCCATGGTGCAATGCTGGGATCGCTTTCATAATATCGCATTTCAATTCCAAGAGGATGAAATTGATTGGAAATTTCTTCATGAAATATTTCAATATCTTATTCACATATCTAAAAATCCACAAGTATTAAAATCATTCAAACTGACCCCAGTATACATTGGTGTTAGAGCTGCTAAATCCAAGGCAGACACAGTTGTTGTCTCAAGTGCTTTCCATCCTCATCCCATAAAATATCTTTGGCCCTGTAGTGTTAGGTAGGAGAAGGTGTGCATATATCTATTGAAATTTCATGTCCTCCCACCCCACATGCTCTTGATTTCTATGCAAATTTGGCTAGCAAGGTTGTAGGTTGTCACGTGGATTTGTTTCCTCAACCTTCGTCCCTGTGTTCTGTTGATCCTTTGGATTGTACTATGCTATGTTCTCCCATTGTAGAATCCACACTTGTTGTTCATGAGGATAAAATTTCTTGACAAAGTTGGTGTTGAGAAACCCACCTACACTATCATTTATGATGAGTATGTGTTCGAACGAGGTCCCCTTGGTAAACTTTTGTTAAAATTTTGTTAAGATATTGTAAATTCTCCGCATTTTGAGGAGAAGAGAATGAGTAGAACAAGTCAATAGGAGTTAAAGGGGATTTAGGAAGGTCAAATCCCCTTATTTTGTTAAATTAAATTTCTTTTCAGCCCCACCCATGGTTCACAGACCACGATATCGTAATGAAGAAAGAATATAAATTATAGAAGAATCATAGGAAGGAAGATATAGAAAAGTGCATGATTTGAGTTTAATTTTGTCTATTATGTACTTTGGCAAAGGGGAAGGCTCTTGCAGATTTGTTCATGGATACCTTGGTAAGTTTGTAGCTAAGTGCGTGAGCCCCAATAGCTATGTGCACAAGGTTTGAAAGAATTGTATCTAAGAATATGAAGCATAATAAAGACTCATTTTGAATTGATATCCATGTATTTGTGTGTTTCTGTTTATCTCTAAAATTACTGGATTTATGATCTATTGAATGAATTTAATCATGAAAAGTACTTAATAGATTCATGAAGACATAAATATATTTATTTATATGATGTTATGCATGTTTAGCACAATTGGAGAAGGGCAAGAATTTGTTAATTATTAGTCACTGTAAGCTATAGGTTTCAATGGTTAGGGTTTTTGAAGGTCAAGATAAAGCCATAACTCTATAGAAAACACATCACATAGCCCTTTGGAGAATGTAGCCTATGCTACGCGGGTTATTTCCAAAAGGACCAGTAGTGTAGGGTTTTGTTGGTTAGTGCAACGAACTTTGAACCTATGTCCAAGCCCCCTCAAGCCAACAACTAGTTTTGTTGTAGGGACTGGGCTCTATTTGAGGGACGTGTGATGTGGGGTCTATGGAGGCCAACAAAGAAGGAAATTAAAAATTTGATAGAATGGAAGTGGCACGAGTTTGCAGCTCAAGAAAAAATGAATTTGCACGTGTCAAAAGAAGAGTGGCTGTAGAGATATCTGTATACACATGAACATGAAGTTTTCTTTTACACCTTTCCATGTAAATTATATGAATGGTTGGGTAAATTGGTGGATGGTCAACCTACTTGGAAGCTATATAACCCTATTGTGTGGACTCCAGAGTTGGTGAAGCGCCTGGAAGGATCAAAATAGAAGGTTGTGAAGGTTGTCGATTATTGGATCGATAATATTTTGGGTGGATTTATCATTGAGTTCGTGATTGATATGTCTACTAATTATAGCAAATCTAAACGTCGTTTTTAAGAGGACCAAGAGATAAGTATATGAAGTCTTTGAAAACTTGGATTAAAATGATATTGTGCAAAAAAGGGATTATGCCACTAAATTGATGTTTAGAAGAGGCTTGACGGGAGTTACACGAAGTGGGAAATAGTTCAGAAAAGATCTAGATATATTTCTGAGTACAGTCCTCTATTTGTAAAATCTAATAGCGAAGAAGAAAGTAATAGTTTGAAGATGCCATGAGGTGTGCCACAATTGATAGATCAGGGAACTACGAGAATACCACATCCATCCACTCCACCTCTGCCATCAACTCTGCTTCACATGCTTACACCTCCACCTCCGCTATTTAGTATGGTGAACACTATGAATATTCCTATATTTAAGGGTCTGGGGATGGAAGACCTTGATCAATTTTGGTTTGTAGCAGATGTTGTGTGGAAGTCACAACAGATAACGAATGACATTTTGAAGAAAGTGCAATTGGTCAGAACATTGTGAGATAGGGCGATGTCTTTGTTAGGCCAGGCAGTAACTCCAATAGGTAGTAAAACTTATTCATATGTTATTCCATTAGGTAGGTCTTTCTTATATAAAATAGGGAGTGACTGTTCAGTTCATCTCCCGATGACTGTTCACATTCCTAATTTAATTATTTACATAAATTCACCCAATCATGAAGATTAGGTGTCAACATTCCCCCCCTTAATCTGAAGGGACGTTGGTGAGTCCAAGCATCGTTCTGAATCGTTCAAGATTTTCTCTTCCAAGCCCTTTGGTGAAGATGTCTGCAATTTGCTGATTTGTGGAACAATGACGGAGATAGATTGTTTTGGCCTCAACATGATGTCGAATTATATGATATTTAGTATTGATGTGCTTCATTCGATCATGGAACTTTGGGTTCTTGGCCAACTTTTTTGCAGAGGTATTGTCAATCATGAGTGGAGTTGATTGTACTTGTTTTACCTACAAATCTTCAAGAATTTTCCTGAGCCACACAATTTATTTTGTTGCTTCAGCTGCTGCCACGTATTCTGCTTCTATTGTGGAAT
>APFE030570488.1:94538-187778 GCA_000404065.3 Pinus taeda
GGTTACTTCAATGCCAAGATAGTAATGAACATAGCCCAAATCAGTCATTTCAAAACCTTTCCCCAATTCCTTCTTTATGGATGCAATGTAGCTTTCATTGTTCCCTGTCATTAGAAGATCATCTACATATACCAGAAGATATACAACTGTTTTTCCAACTTTCTTGACAAATAAAATTGCATCATCAAGATCAAAATGATTGAATTTGAGTTTCAGAAGATGCTCAGTTAGTTTTTCATACCAGGCTCGTGGTGCTTGTTTGAGGCCATACAAGGACTTCAAAAGTTTGCATACTTTATGTTCATGTCCTTTCACAACAAATACTTTGGGCTGGGACATAAAAACATTCTCTTTTATATCTCCATTCAAGAAGGCAGTTTTTACATCCATTTGATGGACTTTCCAACCGTCCTAAGCTGCTAGTGCAAAGAGTGTTCGGATGGTGGCCCATTTTGTTGTGGGGGAAAAAGTTTCCTCATAATCGACCCCTTCCTTCTCTGCAAAACCTTTTTCCACAAGCCTAGCTTTGTGCTTGTCAGGTGATCCATCAGCTTTGTACTTGTTCTTGTAGACCCACTTGCAGCCAATTGGTTTGGTTCCAAATGGAGGATCAACCAGCTTCCAAGTGCCATTATTTATGAGGGAATCATAATCCTTTTGCATCTCTTCTTTCCATTCATCATGAGAAGCAACTTCTTTAAAGGAAGATGGTTCAAAATCTGTAGACAAGTTCAATTCACAATCATAAGAAACATCCATATCAACAGGTGAATTAGAGTCATCTACATCACCTCTATTTTGTCGGTTTGAATTTCTAGTCCCTGTTTTTCCAATTTCATCAAGATGAACACTTTCAAGTGTCTTCGTCAGCCACTTTGGGGAACCTTTCTAAGATGGTCCAGGCTGCTCTATTGATTGAGTTGGGACTGAATCAAGATTGAGTCTCCCAATTCTATCAATTACATCACTTAAAGCACCATCCGTTGTTGGAGTTTCATGCGAGGGAGAGTGTTCTTCAGAAGAAGATTCCACATGTTGATCTAGTATAGTAATCCCCCCTTCAAGATGTGGAATCTGATTATCAAATTCTTGAAATGATTTTGTTTTTGCGAATTAATCCAAGTGATCAAGTTGCCGCTCAACGACATTGTCAGTTTTGGATGATTCAAGAAAAATTACATCTCTAGATACAACAAACATTTTATTTACTTCATCTTAGAGTTAGTATGCTTTGGAGGTGTTTGAATACCCCAGGAAGATACACTTACGACTTCTAGCACCAAGTTTGTTTCTATGTACCTTACGTATCAAAGCATAACAGGTGGAACCAAAGACACTGAGATGTTTTACCGAAGGAACATGTCCATACCACAATTCATAAGGAGTCTTGTTTCTTATAGCATTAGATGGACATCTATTCTTTATATATGCAGCACATAGAAAAACATCAGCCCAAAACATTATCTTTACATTTTTGAAGAAAAGCATGGATCATACCATATTCAAGATTGTTCTATTCATTCTTTCAGCTGCACCATTCTATTGGGGATTATAAGGCACAGTTGTTTGATGTTTAATCCCATGTTGGCGAAGATAGTGTTCAAATTCATTTGATGTATATTCTTTTCCATTATCAGTGCGAATAGACCCAATATGGGATTGTGCATCATTTTCAATCCATTTATGAAAATTCTTGAATGTTAGGAAAGCATCAGATTTGTTCTTCAATAAATAAACCCAACACATTCTGGTGTAGTCATCAATAAATGTCATGATATATTTATTTCCATTTGCAGAAGGAACAGGCATTGGACCACATAAATCTGAATGAATAAGTTCAAGTTTCCTATGTGCTCTTGAATGTGAGTCATGAAATGACTATTTACTATGCTTTCCTAGAATGCAAGCATCACATTGCTTAAGTTTTCTAGGAATTGTAGGCAAACCAGCCACACCATTTTTCTTCAATAAACGGAGACTGTCATAGTTTAAATGTCCAAATCTAGCATGCCATAATAAACTTGATGGAAGTGTACCTTCTTCATGATGAGTAATATATGAGAAATGTTGTTTATGAGCAGATGTTCCTTGCAATTTGAGAAGTCTTTCTTCTTCTATTCCCCTCATGACAAGTGAGTGATCAGATGATTTTCTCACCTCAAGCTTGCCATCAAACATATGAATGGAGTGACCTTGCTGGCAGATGTGGACCAATGACAGCAAGTTTCTCTTGAGCTGTGGGAGATATAAAACATGATCAAGAAGAAAGTCTGAGAGACCAGGCAGTTTAAGCCTGATTGTGCCAAGCCCTGATGCCTTGATTTTTGACTGATCTGCAAAGTATACTACTCCATCAACATTGTTAGTGAAATCTTCAAAAAAATCTTTTCTATGAGTCATGTGACAAGTTGCTCCTGAATCAAGCAGCCAATCATTTTTCCAGGAAGCAAGTGAAGTGTTAAACAAATCTTCATTTAATCCAATGTTACATTGTGCCTCAATATAGTGAGTTGATTCAGGTGCTTTACCTTTGTCTGTATCATCAGTTTTACCTTTCTGTTGGTTTCTTCTCTGCTCAATTTTGTCCCATGGTAGCTTGCATGTAGAGGCATCATGTGATCCATTTCTTTTGCAGTGAATACAATGTAAATATTCCTTTTCTCCTTGAGAATGTCTGCCCCCCCTACCTCTGAAATATCTTCCTCTTCCTCTTCATCCACCTCTTCCTCTTGTAAAATCTTGAGCAGGATACTTTTCTTTATGAACCAGGCATACAGTCTCTTCAGAAGATTCAGGGGTTGTCTTCTTTCCAAAGGTTTTTTCTCTTTCAGCAAACTTTTTCACAAGAGAGTCAAAGGTTATATCTTTGAGATTTCCATTTGCTTGCAAAGACTCAAGATAATTGGAGTATGTAGGTTAAAGTGCCTTGAGAAAAGCAATAAGAGAGATATCCAGCTTAACTTTACTGGATTTGATATCATGCATTATAGACTTGATTTCAGATGCAAGAGCAAGAGAATCATTATTTTGCAGTTCAAGAGTGAAGAGTTTAATCATAAGTTGGACGACTTCAAGTGCAGAATGTGAGTCATAGAGCTCTTTCAGCTTTTGTAAAGCTTCAAAGGCAGTTGAACATGTTGAAATGTGATGACTCACCTCCTTATTTACAGACGCTGCGATTAATGCATACGCTTTGCTATTCTTGTTTTCCCAGATGGCCAGCTCTTTGTCTGATGTAGGCTTTTCTAGGTCACTGTCTCCTTCTCCGACACACACTCCTTTCCACAACTCATTGAAGATGAGGGTGTGTTGTACCATCCGGGACCAGTCAGGATAGTTCTCCTTTCTAGTGAGAACTATCCCTATCATAGAGATGATTGAATGCATTCTGTTAAAAGATTACTTCTGCTGATATAAAAAAAAACTTTTGCTGATAGACTTCTGACGGCAAAAAAAAAATGCTCTTATGAAAAAAGACTTCTGCTGCTATATAGTCAAATTTTCTGCTATATAATTATCATATTCAAAATACTACTAAAATACAAAATGGCCTCTCCAAGCTCTATCCACCTTCCCAGAAGTAATCGCAATCTTAACAATCATATACCATTGTAAAGATCACTGACCAAGAAGCTCTTACCAAATCCTTACAAAACACCTGAATATAGTTCACGTCATTTCTGATAACATAAACATGGACACTTAATATATATATTGGCATCTCAACTGGTAAAAGATCAGAATTACATATGAATCATTGAAAGTACTTTGACACTCTCAACTCATACAACTTTTCCATGTACGCTGGCAAGCCTGTTGTTTTTCTTTATACCACCGTTCTCAAATTAAAGATCAATTCAATCCTATGTGCAATATCAATAATTGTCAACGGAAGTAGAAAGAATGTAAACCTACTCTCTGCTCTAATGACAAAGTACTACCATGATGTTGTTAGAAACTGCATTCTCAATATTTACGCGAAGATTTATGCATGTATCATTCCTGCAAAATTTGTGGATATGTGGGTGATCACAGCACCCAGAGATAGGTATTGCGAATGGGCTATTCGTGGCATTCATAAAGAGGATTTGCAGATGGATTGAGAACCTGCAAGGAGGTTCAAAGGGACCCACACTATCTACTATTAGCGATTCAGCGGGGTATCCATGGAAAAGGATTGTCGCTTAAGAGTTTGTGTACGCATTGGTCATATATCAAATCCGCAATAGCGTTTTACAGTAGTCATATATCAAATCCACAACAGATATCAAACCGCAACAATGTTTTTTTAATACAGTAGTCATATATCAAATCTGCAACAACGTTTTACAGTAGCATATATCAAATCCGCAACAGATATCAAACCCGCAACAACGTTTTTTTTTAATACAGTAGTCATATATCAAATCCGCAACAGCGTTACCTTACCTTCAGGCACGTGTTTCTCTTGCTCACATGTTTGGTATGTACCTTCAGGGAGTGTTTCTCCTCTTAGACGTTTGGTATGTCAGGCCAGGCGTTTCACTCAGCAACGTGCGTAGGCAGCGTGCATTTCACTTCAGGCAGCGTGCGTTTCAGCTCTGACACCATTTGGTATGCAGCTTCAGGCAGGCAAGCGTTTCCTTTAGGTGTGGGACAGAGGTTACAAAGAAATGGACAGGAGTTACAAAGCAATGGTTAAAAAAAGAACCTGGGACCTGTGCTCTGATACCATGTCAGGCCAGGAGTAACTCCAGAAAACTAATGCATTTATTCATTTAGCCAACTATCTATTATATACATGAATGTGATTGTTCAGTTCATCTTCTCGATAACTATTCACATTTAGTTCCCCAATCACTGAGGATTAGGTGTCAACATACACATTACAACTTACGTCCCTAATCATGTTATTAAAATTGTTTTGTCCCAGCCCGATACTGATGGAGGAAGAGGAAGATTGATTGCTAATATCCTTGAATTTGACCTTGAAATTAATACCACAAAGCTAGTAAAGGTTCAAAGCCTGGCCAAATTGTTAGCTGGATCCAATTGCAAAGTATTGGGGATAAATCTGGTTTCTAAAATTTCATCTGAGGAGAATCCACAACAATCTTCTTCAATTTAATATGAAGAGAATCCACGAGAACCTTCTTCAATTTTATTTGGGGAGAATCCACAAGAAATTTTTTTGATTTGGGGTAGCATCAGATGTGCTCTAGCCATGAAATTTGGTGGAGAGGTTGGGGATCATGAGATCTCCAATACCTAAAAAGGGTTTGGGTAGATTCTAAACAGATCAAGAGATATTAAAATAATTAATATTTTTAATGGAGTCCCTAAGTCTAAACTTAAGGAAAATAAAGTATTAATGTGTAATAATATGAATCTATATTAGAATGGTGCAAAAGACATGGATCAAGCCAAATCTAATCTTAGCTGTTGATTAGGGACTTAATCTCGATCATTGAGATGTCAACAGGAAAAGTATAAGAGGAGGCTTGAAGGGCATTGGAGAAGACACTGAGGGAGACCAGTTAGTTCAATTTCTGGAGTGGGGTTTGCTGAGAAATTGAACCAGTGGTCTCGAGAGCAGTCAAGAGGCAGTAAGAACGGAACAAAGAAACAGGATATCATCACAGAGGAAAAAGAGGCAGACACAGAGCCAAAGGAAGCCACACAGAGGCAATAGAGACTGTGCAGAGATAGAATGGCCTTCGTCATCCATGCATAGGCAGAAGGAGTGAAGCAAAAGGCTAGAGAGGCTGCACAAAGCCTTAGTAGGCTAACACAAAGAGTTTCAGGCTGACAGAGAGGGTTTGAGGCTAACACAGAGGGTTTCAAGCTGACACAAAGGTTAGTGGAGCCTACGGTGGATTCATAAGAACTATTGAAAATTTGTCCATCTGTGGGTAAGCCAGTTTGGCACCTTGTTGTACTAGAAAATTACTAAATAACATCCTCCCTTGCTGCGCGAGTTTTCCCACATTGGGTTTTTTCGGGGACATTAGCACAAAATAACTTTTTCAATGTGTGCATATGTTTATTTCTGTATTACAGTGTGATATCTGCAGCAGTATTTATTTTAATGTTTGTTGAAGTAATTTCATGAATAACTTATGATGAAATAAGTAGGAAAAGTAAATGAGTTGCTATAGTGATAAAATTTTCACATGGTATCATAGCAAGTAATGAGAGACAGAAAGGGAAAATCAGTTATGGGTTGAGACCGTGATGTATAGGCATCCACCTCAAGGGACTCTCACAGATTTTCTGAAAATTTCAGAAGAGAGAGAGATTTTGATTTCTCTATGTTGGCTTCCATGTTGGAAAACAAGTGGCGTACATGACTAGTGTTGCATCATCATAAGTATGGTATATAGACAATGGAGCCCTGTGGCATATGAAGGGAATCAGGGAGTGTTTCTTAGAATATTGAGAAGAGAAGATGAACTTTTACATCACCATGGGGAACAAGGCAAAATGTACTCCAGTAGGAAAGGGTACCATAGTTTTTCAGACAAAAGCGGGAGAGCGGTTTTGTGCCACAAATGTACTGCATGTACCAAGATTGGGGATGAACTTACTTTCCGTGTCACAACTACAAAGTGTTAGTGTCAGTACCTTCATCCCTCCGTCAGAGATCAAATCCTCTTTTTGCATTGCATATCAGGTGTCCTGCCCGGTCAGTTGCATTCCATTAGGTGCATGGATCATCTGACAGTAATGGTTTCTCCTACTTTTCCCTCATGTCATTTACCTGCTGGCTCATGTTTATTCATCAAAAAACACATTCAGTCACCTTTTTGTCTTTAAATTTGCAAGAGTCATTCTTAGGGTTTCATTGTCATTAAGTCTAGGGTTTCATTAGGGTTTCACCAAAAAGTGTTTTAAATTGTCCAATAACACCCAGCAGGCACATGAGGAGGTTCCAGCATCAATAAATTTCATCATCAAGTGTTCAGAGACATGTCTTTCCTCAAAACTCTGTTTTGAGGAAAAATAGAGTATTTTTTCTTTTACTGTACAAAAATCATGTAATTTTATTTTCTTCATATGTAAATCATTTCATCTGTAACCCTGGTCACTTTCCCTAGCCCCAGTAGCTCCAACCCCCTGCAAAACAATCAAAGCTCGGGTCATTTAGTTCATCACAAGATCAAATGAAGTGAAAAAGTTCAAAAACAGAGTTTAAAAATAAAGTCATTTTCAAAACATTGTAAAAGTGGGTTTTGCAAACCAAAAATTTAAAGGCTCCTTGTATATAAGTCTTCTCTTCAATTGAAAGGTTCATTGGCATTGCAAAAACAAACTTGAGCAAATCAAAGTTGGGTTGGTGAGAAAGCAAGGCAAAGTTGGAGAAAATTGCCAAAAAACAGAGGCATAGTGCATTGGGCAGGTGCCGCGGCGCACATATCGGGCACAATGCATAGAACCACAACCTCTAGTTCAAGTTTGCATGGGCGTGGCGCACACAGAGGGCACGATGCATTGGGTTTTGTGCGCGACGCACACAGCTAGCAAGCCCAGAAACTTCAACATCCATTCCAAATTGCCCAAAATGCGTGGATTGTCATTGGTACAAGTAGGTTGAGCTTCTATCATTATTTTTCATCCAATTTTGGTGCTTGTTTGATGGTGGTTGTTTGATGGTGTTGAATAAGAAAATCAAACCCTACCAAAGAAAAGAGTGCTACGGTTTTGTATTAATTCTTTGGTTACCAAGTTATCCCCTCGCCTCACCACTCCCTTACCCCATTTTTCCCTTGATTTCCCTATTCCCTAAATTGACATACCCCTAAATTCACCAATCCCATATCCCAAATCCCATTTCCCAAAATACCTCATGCAAATTACCAAACCCTAGTCCTATACTAAAAACTCCCAAACTACTTCCTAATTTCTTGTTCCCTTAATTAAACCCTACCGCAATAGTCCCTAAACCCCTCACTGTTTTCTCCCTCCACAGTCCCTCATATCACTGTTTCCCTTGGTGGAAAAAGTCAAAACACATCACACAATCACCTATTTTTCATCAAGGCAACTCCAAAACAATTTATCCACTCGCAGAGATGGCATCTGATCCTTCATATGATTATGAAGAGGAGACACACAATGACTCACCTACAGAGGTACATGCACCCACGAGGCCTCATAGAGGTGGCAAACATATTAGAGAAGAACCAACCTCTCTTGTTGAATTACAGGCCTGCCCTCTTGCCATCTCTTGTTTCCAACACCAATCCTGCTATGAATTTTGTGAGAAGGTTGCTAGCATTCAGTTTGATCGTGAGTTGGCTCGTTTGTTTGTGCTGCATTTACATGATGGTCAAGCCACTCTAGCTGGTGTCACTTTCACATTAACACCAGATTCTATTTCACTAGCAACCAATATTCCTAACATTGGAGAGCAATGGAACAAGAGGTAGCAAATTGACCGGCAGCATTATGAACCATACATCAAGCCCAGATTTTTGAGATAGCTCAAGAGATTTTTTCCTTTTTGGTACCTCAAAGATTCATATTTTCCTTTAATGAAATTGATTATGAAGTATTTCAGCTTTGAGGGCCGGTTCTCCCATTTGTATGCTTATCATATTCGGCTGCTGATGCATTTTACCAAGGTAAGGATGATGAAAATCCCTTACTTCATGTGCTAAAATATTGAGAAGATGACCACTCTAGTGCAGCACAAGACTTCTCAACAGTAGTTCAATAGTATATATCATTTTTCTCTCATAAAAATTGTGGTCATCCGTTAGCTTGGCTTGCAGGGCATCACTTGCGAGGACTTCATCTCTCGTGAGTTTTTCAGAGCTCCTCAGGGACCTTCAGAGGCTTTGCATGAGACAGGTAGACCTTCTTATCAGCATGAGGGTCATGAGACACAGGTTGCCATTATGCCGGTGTTTATCACTTATCTAAAAGGCACTAGGCAGTTATTCGCAGCAGCCAAGCGAGTATTATCTCCATCCGGGATAGAAGGGGTCTTGCTTCTGTCATCAGCACCACATGTTTAGGACAAAGGCAAGAGGCCATTACAGGATGAGGGGCCTTCAGGTGAGCGAGAATTTATTCTTATTGAGGATGATGATACAGATATGGGCCCACAAAGCTCAAAGAAATCATCCAAGAGCAGCAGGCAGACGTCAAGGCCTTGTCCCTCAACTTGGAGAGGTCTAAGTGGATTATAAAGTACTTGGAGCAAAGGAATAAGTAGCTTGAAGATCAGCAGGTGATCATGGAGTTGCAAAACATTCGGGAGAATCGCCAAGCTGCCCAAAGGAGGAGGGTGGAGTTCACTTCACTTGAGCAAGAGATCAATGCTGACCGGGAGTCTTGGATCGAGAGAGTCAATATCCACTTAGAGAGATTGTTGGAGAAGGCCAACAAGGAGAAAATATTGTTGAGACAAATGGATTTTCATTACATGGTGAGGAACAAAGTTTGCAAGGCAAGAATAAGGAGTTTAAAGGCAAAATTGAATAAGGCATCAAAGAGGTGAAAAAAGCATGATCGACTTCAGATATTGGCTGAGGCTTCCTTGGCCCAACAACATGTTTGATGGAAAATACTCAGCCCAAACTTCAAAAAATTTGGAGCACTTTTTGCATTTTTGAAATTTTTGGCACAAAAAAACAGGATTTTCTGCCCTATGCACCGCGCCACATGGCGTTCGCTTTTGCTAGGAGCCTCCAAGCACAAAAACTCAGCATTTTTGGATTTAGCATGAAAAAATATGCTTTCCTACCCATGGCAAGGAAATTTGGATAGGTTTTGAGCCCTCGAAAAGGTAGAAAACCCTCAAAAAATGACCTTACTGCCCCTATTTTGACACACAGGAAGCATTGTTGGGAGAACTGAATTTTGGAGGGGCAAATGAAGGAAAAATTAAAAATTTCCACTTGGGTTGGAAATTAGACAGGTAGACCTTTCCAAATAGAATACTTGGAGTTACTTTGGACACTAGGAAGGCCTCCAAAAGTGGGTCCAAACAGGTACTATGCATAGAGAATCAAGTGGGACACATAGAGAAAATTTTGCCAGTTTGACCAAGTATTGCTTTGGCCAGTTTGACTTTTTCACTTTCTTAATGTCAAATTTTGATGTAATTTCATGTACAATGATGGATCATGATGTGAATATGTTAAATTTTCACTTGGTAAGGTAGATTCACCAGTTAAAAAGTTGTTTGAAATTGAATGAATCAGTTCCCTTATTTCTAGAGGCATGTTGTTCCATTGCTTAATTTCTAGTTCCAAGTTTAGAATCAGTTGGGTGAGCAACTAAACATGTGAGATCGACCCCTAGAGGCTAGTATGAGCTATTATTTGTGTATATTATGTGTTTTTTCATTCATTATCATGGTTGGACTCTTAAGAAAGCAAGGAGCTTGCTTGAACACTCATATCAACATTTTGGCTAAGGAATTAAGACAAGGTTTGCAATACTCTTTGGGATCCCTGTGGCATTTGTTTTGGTACAGCGCTTTCTTATGTACTTGTGAATTTACTTATGTGTTATGTATGTCATTTTCCCTCTTATTTCTTCTTAGCTAAATCAAACAAGAGTGTAAGTAGAATACATTGAAATTGCAGTGCTCCACTTGAAGTTTGCTCTAGTTTTTTGATGTTTTCAATTGTTTGGAGGGGATCCATGGCTTCTCTTTCCCTCTTCAACTCCTCCTCTATCTAAACCATCCATCTCATTTGATTTAAAGTGCCAAATATAGTTGCCTACCTTGCCCCATTGAGCCCTTTGCAAGACTGAGCCTCATTCCCTGCACCCAAAATTTGTTTCTCCATTAGAGCCGACAAACACATCATTTATTCAATCAAAATCCTTTACATCTATACCTAGCCTAAGATCGTAGTTAAATTAGTCATCTCAAGCCCTTAGTGATCATAATTAGCTGAGATTGACCTGGAGAGAGCCCTCTCCTGACCTGGTAGGGCTAGCTACGAGGTTGAGCGTGGTTTGATGTTGGCCTTGGATGCTACCTTTTTCAGCCTGAGGTAAATCTAGGCTCTAACACAAAGCAAGGTCTATGATGTCCACTTTATTGAGGAAAAGGTATATGTCAAACACCTGAGTTGGAAAAAGAAAGTGCAGATTGGGATCAAAAGTAATCAGTTTTATAGATTACAACTAGAATTTCTAATGGCACTAATAGGCAGTCATGAGGACAAAGACCTGAACAAACTATGGCACAGAAGGATGGGTCACTTGCACCATGGAGCTATGAGAATTCTCAGGAGCATTGTAACAAGAGTTACGAATCTGAGTACAGAACAAGATGATGTATGCAAGGGATGTTCTCTAGGAAAGTATGCCAACGTTGCATTTCCATGGAGCAACCACAGGGCTAAGAGTGTACTAGGATTGATACACTCAGATATCTATAGACCTATATTCATCAAATCTCTCAGTGGTGCCAAGTATTTCCTTACCTTCATTGATGACCACTCAAGGAAAACTGAAAACCAAGGATGAGGTTTTCTGTCGATTCAAAGAGTTTAAGGCTCTAGTGGAGAATCTGACACGTAAGAAAATAAAAGTCTTGTGCTTAGATAATGGTGGAGAGTATGTCGATAAGGACTTCATCGATTATTGTGCTAAGGAGGGCATCAGAAGTGAGTGAACAACTCCCTACAATCTGAAGAAGAATGGGGTGGTAGAATGGAAAAATAGGACTATTGTAGAAGCAGCTAGGGCCATGATGTATGATCAAGATATGCCAAACTTCTTGTGGGCAGAAGCATGCAACACAGTTGTCTATGTTCAGAACAGGACTCATCATCAAGCATTGGGCAAGATTAGTTTAGAGAAAGTCTTCACTAGGAAGCCACCTGAAGTCAATCATTTAACGATATTTGGGAGTTTGGCATATTATCACATACCCGAAGAAAAGAGGAAGAAGTTGGATTAGACTGCAGAAAAGGGGTATCTAGAAGGATATAGTGAGAATGCTAAGGCATACAGGATCTATCTTCCAGGGAGCAGGAAGGTAGTAGTACATGAGATTGAAAGTTCATGGAGGATAGAACTTTTGGAAGATCTCGTGAAATGCATTTCAAGGAGCAATCAAAAGAGGATTCGTTGGTCATGCCTCTTCAACCAATGGAAGTTAAGAATTATTCCTCAAATCAGGAAGATTCTTAGGATGAGGAAGAGGAGTAAACAAAAGCACCTATTGATAGAGGAAGAACCAGCAGGGAACTTCATTAGATTCTGCGAGATGCAGAGAAC
Source organism: Pinus taeda (assembly GCA_000404065.3). Lineage (NCBI taxonomy): Eukaryota > Viridiplantae > Streptophyta > Pinopsida > Pinales > Pinaceae > Pinus > Pinus taeda. The sequence continues at coordinate 106,767 of APFE030570488.1, forward strand.
TTCATCGGAGAGCCAAGGAAAGGTAAAAGGGGGCGAAAACAACCAGACAAGTATCAGGTGTTAGTAGCTCAGGATGGAGAGAATACGAGCTTCAAGGAGGTAGCTCAGCATCAGGTTTGGTAATATGTGATGGTGAAGGAGTATAAATCCATAATGGTAAACGATGTCTGGGAGGTGGTGTCAAGGCCTCAAAACAGATTTATGGTAGGTTCAAGATGGATCTACAACATCGAATATGTTGCAGACGACAGTGTTGAAAAATACAACGCCAGGTTTGTGGCTAAGGGGTATGCTCAAAAGGAAGGGATTGATTATGAGTAAACCTTAACCTTGGTAGCCAGGTATACATCTATTAGGACCATGATATCTCTTGCAACCCAGAAAGGATGGGAGATCCATCAGATGGATTTCAAGACAGTATTTATGAATGGGGTAATAGAAGAAGAAGTATACATTGAACAACCAGAGGGCTTTGAAACTCATGAGAAGAAGTCTCATGTATGTAGACTAAAGAAAGCCTTGTATGGGCTGAAGTAGGCACCAAGAGTGTGGTATGGTCAAATAGATGGCTACTTGTAGAAGATGGGGTTTGTTAAGAGTGACGCAGATCCGAATCTCTACTATCTAGTCGTAGAGAGCGAGCCACTTATCTTAGTATTATAGGTGGAAGATCTCTTCCTAACATGATCATCCAGACTCATTGAAGACTGCAAAAGAATCTAGCCACAGAGTTCGATATGAAGGATCTAGGACAAATGCACTATTTCCTAGGGTTGGAAGTTTGGCGATAGAAAGGAGAAATCTTCCTTCGGCAAGGAAGGTATGCTACAGATATCCTGAAAAGGTTTGGGATGGGAGACTGCACATATATAGCTACACCAATGATCACCAACTGGAAGAAGATTGATGCAACATAAGACAAGGATGTTGATCCCACCCTATACCAACAACTCATAGGGTCCTTGACGTATCTAGTCAATACTAGGCTAGATATTTGCTACGCTGTCAACACCCTCAGTCAGTTCATGGTGGAACCAATGAGGGCTCACTGGGAAGTAACCAAGCATGTTCTTAGGTATTTATAGGGAATAGTTGATTATGGGCTCTTGTACAATAAGGGGAAGGATATCATGTTGAGTGGATTTACTGATGCAGATTGTGCAGGAAGTTTAGTGGATCAGAAAAGTACCTCTAGGTATTGATTCAACATTGGATCAGGAATGACCTCTTGGTGCAGTAGGAAACAGAAGTCCGTGACTCTAAGCTCAATTGAGGTAGAATACGTGGCAACAAGCACAACTTTGTGTGAGGCCATATGGCTTAGAAAATTGTTGGTAAACCTATTCAGAAGAAATATGGAGGTGACTAGGGTCATGTGCGATAATCAAAGTTGCATCAAACTCTATGAGAATCTAGTATTTCTAGATAGGTCGAAGCATATTGATATCTGGTGTCACTTTTTCAAAGATTGTGTCCAACGAGGAGCTATACAGTTGAGCTACACTCCTACAGGGGAACAAGTGGTAGATATCCTCACTAAGGCCCTTGGAAAGTTAAAATTTGGCTACTTAAGGGAAAATATGGGGATCATAAAGAACCCCTTTCAGAAGTAGTGTGTTAGTAGCATGAATGAAGAGGTAGTTGCAGTGTTGGGAGAAGGGACCAAAAACAACACAGATGCAGAGGAGTTGTAGTGCGGATGCAGTGTTGGGAGAAAAGACCGGAAGAAGCACAGATGGAAGAGGGAGCTATCGTATAGATGCAACAGTGGAAGTAGCAGAGTCGTGGGTAGCAGTACAAGAGGAAGAAATGCAAAGGATGTTGAGCAGGAAGGCCTAGCATCAACACAGGTACCGATGTCAAATGATTAGAGTAATACTTAGTGAGGAGTATTGCTAGACCATTGTCCTCGCTAAGAGGTAGTGTTGATTAGGGGTAGCATCAGATGTGATCTAGCCATGAAATTTGGTGAAGAGGTTGGGGCTCATGAGATCTCTAATAACCAAAAAGGGTTTGGGTAGATTCTAAACAAATCAGGAGATATTAAAATAGTTAATATTTTTAATGGATCCCTAAGTCTAAACTTAGGGAAAATAAAAAATTAATGTGTATTAATATGAATCTATGTTAGAATGGTCCAAAAGACATGGATCAAGCCAAATCTAATCTTATCCATCCATTAGGGACTTAATCTCGACCGTTGAGATGTCAACAGGAAAAGTATAAGGGGAGGCTTGAGGGGAACTTGGAGAAGACATTGAAGGAGACCAGTCAGTTCAATTTATGGAGTGGGGTTTGCTGAGAAATTGAACTAGTGGTCTAGAGAGCAGTCGGGAGGTAGCAAGTATGGAATAGAGAGATGGGAGATCAACACAGAGGCAGAAGAGGCATACAAAGAGCCAGAGGAAGCCATGCAAAGGCAACAGAGACTGTGCAGAGCCAGAAGGGCCTGCGTCATCCACGTAGAGGCTCAAGGAGTGACGCAAAAGAACAGAGAGGTCGCACAAAGCCTCGATAGGCTAACGCAAATGGTTTCAGGTTGTTGCAGAGGGTTTTATTCTACCACAGAGGGTTTCAGGCTGACGCAGAGGTTAGTGGAGCGTACACTGGATTCCAAAGAACTGCTGAAAATTTGTCCATTTGTGGGTAAGCCAGTTTGGCACCTTGTTGTATTAGAAAATTATTGAATAATAACATCCTCCCTTGCTGCACCTATTTTTCCACATTCGGTTTTTCCAGGGACATTAGTCCAAAATAACTGTGTCAATGTGTGCATATATTTGTTTTTGTGTTACACTGTGATATCTGCAATAATATTTATCTTAATGTTTGTTGAAGTAATTTCATGAATAACTTATCATGAAATAAGTAGGAAAAGTAAATTAGTTGCTGCAGTGATAGAATTTTCACAACTTCCTAGTCTCATAGAAGGGGAGAACCCACAAGAACCTCTTTCTTCAAACCAATATATTCTTGTTCATATAGATCAAAAATATCTACTCTCTGATTGGTACTCTGATATTGTCCAATTTCTTAGGTATTTTCAATGTCCATCTGAACTTGACCTGAAGAAGTGTAAAGCCTTGAAGATTAAAGCATTAAAACACTGTATTATCAATGCTAATATCTACTGGAAAGACCCTCTTAATATCCTTCTTCTTTGTTTAAGTGAAAATTAAACAGAGGTATTTATAGATCAATTCCATGCAGGGTTTTGTGGTGGACACTATGCCTAGAGAGAAACAACCTACAAATTTTAAAGGCAGTTTTCTACTGGCCCGAACTTCTTAAAGAAGCTGGATCAAGAGTGAGAATTTGCATACCATGCCAATTATTTTCTGGGAAACATAAATTGTTAGCACTTCCTTTGGTTCTAGTATTGGTTCATGCTCCTTTTCTACAGTGGGGGTTGGATTTTATAAGGGAAATTCATCCACAATCAAGTAATCAACACAGACAGGTTTTAACAGCTACAGACTCTTTTACCAAGTGGGTAGAGGCCATGAGCTTTCCTTTCAAATGGCCACGAGCTATCCAGGAGCATAATACCAACATCAAATACTGAAACTAGAAGCCAAGCATTTGGGAACGAGGAGCATCAAACCATTAACACCTGTAAGCAGATATCACTCTAGCCCATCTCATTGTTATTAATTGATGGCATGTGCACTACCACCCTACCTTCAATACCAAGCATGTGAATGCTATGGCTAAACCACCCTCTGACCCTTACAACACTCACCTTAAACATGGCTTAGACCACTGCTGGATCACAGCCCAATTGGTGAAAAAAATATTATTTCTTTCAATAACTTATAAATAGATGTTTTTTTAATATTTATGGAAAAATTAATTATTAAATAGATTTTTAACTTTTAAATTTAAGACATTAATTTAATATTTTTATTTTCAATGAGATGCGTTATCATGTTGAGAGTTCAATTCATAGTAATTTTAACTCTAAAAATAAAAGTATTACTTTACAAAAACCTATGATTTGTAAGACGATATAAGCACATATGCTTTTACATATGTAGTGACACATTGGTATAAACTAAGAATTGAGGCTTAATAATGTATATCATACACACTAGTGTATTTAATATATTTTAAAGCTTTCATGCATATCAAGATGTGGCACACCAATGCATATTGTTGATAGAAGTTCTCTAGTGTTGTTAATTTTTAAATTACACATGGAAGCTCCAAAAATATGTCATACATACTATTGTTCAACATAGACATTCAGAAACCTTGGTGTGTATCAAAACATGGTGCATTGATGTATATTACATATATTTGGGAAATTGATTCACACTATTGATATAAGTACACCAACAAACAAAATGTCTATTACAAATAGAAAAACTTTTTTGTAAGATAGCTTTTTTTTATATATATTTCGTTGTTCTGTAACATGAAATGCCTCCACAAAATCCTTCATTAAAGAGTGTTTTCCCTATATTATATGCAAGATCCACATGAAGGTCACTTTAAACTCATAGATAGATTTATTTGTTATATTAAGGGAACTTAACAACTTGGTCATGAAAAACAATAAACTTGGTCTGTTTTTGACCCACAAAAGTAAAGTATCATGGTGCACTACATCATTGTCACAAATATAGTAATGGATTTGACTTTATAATGGGTGGACTTGGTTTTCAAATTAAGACATTGGTTCTGGTTTATTGTGAAAATCAAAGTGTGATATAAGTTGTAATTATTTATGTTTCACATAGTAAGATTAACCATTCTCATCTTCATGTCCATTTATGGAGAAGGTCGATGCATGATAATGTGATACATATTTTAGAAAAGATGATCAAGTTACTAATTCTTTTATGATTCCTCTATCAAAATCTAGGTCTGTAAAACATCAAGTTATACTTCGGTTTCGAGAAACTCCAATTTTCAAGGTTGTGTACACAGGTAATTTCATCTCCTGAATTTCAGAAGGATTGTGTTGATATATGGATTTCGAAAAGAAAAGTATGCATATTCATAACACCTTTGGATATTTTGTAGGTATCAAGAAAAATGAGAATTGATTGTACAATGCACTTAGTGGATCAATTAGGTAGTTGGTTAGGCTTTTAGCTAGTCGGATAGTTAGCGTGCAAAGAAGTCAACTATTGGGGAAAATGAAGGCAAAATCAGATCGTTTGATATGCACACACATCATCTATGTGGACCTCACGTTTCTCATTTCATGAGAGTTAGTTCCATTTTATTGTTGTATAAGATGGTATTATGGTACAAAAAAAGAGGTGGTTGAGTATTTAGCCTAGTGCTTCGAATGTCAACAAGTAAAGACAAAACACCAGCATCCACTCGGACTGCTCCACCCACTACCCATTCCAAAATAGAAGTGGGAGATCATTACATTGGATTTTATTACTAGCCTACCTAATACCATGAAAAAAAATGACTCCATAATGATGATAGTAGACAAACTAAGTAAGTCTGCTCATTTCATTATGGTGAAATGTACCTTTAAGACAATTCAGATTGCTAATATATTTATGAAATAAATTTTAAGGTTGCATGGGATACCAAAGTTGGTAATTTCTGATAGAGATGTTATATTTACTTCTACATTTTGGAAGGCCTTGTTTGAGGGGCTAGGTGCATACCACCCTCAAACTGAGGCAGGCTAAATGGGTGAATCAAGTGATTGAGGATATGCTAAGAATGTATGTAATTTTGTAACACCCTCTTCCGACATCTAGCTAAGAAACAGGCTAGCTGGGGTAAAAATGTGACGAGAGGCTACTATGATTGGATTCAACCTCCTATGTGACCTTCAAGAAGTGGAATTGACAAAAACACAACATACATACCTTCCACATCAACTACAAGATTCCCATGAACCATGCCAACCATTCAGGTAGCTAGCCCATGGGTCCCACTAAGGTTTTAGACCACTTTACCTCTGGGCACTCCCATGTTATGGGCCTCACAACATCTAGGAGGTTTTGGACACTCTCATGACAAGGCATGCCAGCATCGAGGGAATATTTTTCTCAGTGGTGTGCCAGCATCCCCATAATTTCAGCCACTTTTCTAGGGCGATAGCCTAGGTCACTACCCAGAATTGAATGAAACATTCATAACAGAAAGATAACAAGGAAACAATGATGAAAATGTAAATACTTGAACAAGCCCCTAATCGGACGCCTACTAGCCTTGACAAACATTTCATCAAAGATATCAAGAATATGTAATCTACAGGTGTAAACAACATATTTAAGCATAGGGATCTCATACTTATCTAAGAATCACTAAGGAGCATTGTACCCTTATATCATTGTTTCATTATCATCTATTAGGTCATAGATACATTTTTCATTCATTGACAAGTAAAAATATGATGAGAGCCATACATAGTCAGTGTCATCAAACATATACGCAAACAACATAATAGTAACATAAATACCAAGGAAATCACAACCATATTATCCACATATAAACCAATATAATACTCATAGAATTACAACGATAAATAACCTCATATTGATGATGCAAAATGCAAACTCGTGATGGGACTACCACATTGCCAAGTTATCCCCTCACCTCACCACTCCCTTACCCCATTTTTCCCTTGATTTCCCTATTCCCTAAATTGACATACCCCTAAATTCACCAATCCCATATCCCAAATCCCATTTCCCAAAATCCCTCATGCAAATTACCAAACCCTAGTCCTATACTAAAAACTCCCAAACTACTTCCTAGTTTCTTCTTCCCTTAACTAAACCCTACCCCAATAGTCCCTAAACCCCTCACTGTTTTCTCCCTCCACAGTCCCTCATATCACTGTTTCCCTTGGTGGAAAAAGTCAAAACACATCACACAAATCACCTATTTTTCATCAAGGCAACTCCAAAACAATTTATCGACTAGCAGTGATGGCATCTGATCCTTCATATGATTATGAAGAGGAGACACACAGTGACTCACCTACAGAGGTACATGCACCCACGAGGCCTCATAGAGGTGGCAAACATATTAGAGAAGAACCAACCTCTCTTGTTGAATTACAGGCCTGCCCTCTTGCCATCTCTTGTTTCCAACACCAATCTTGCTTTGAATTTTTTGAGAAGGTTGCTAGCATTTAGTTTGATCATGAGTTGGCTCATTTGTTTGTGCTACATTTACATGATGGTCAAGCCACTCTAGCTGGTGTCACTTTCACATAAACACCAGATTCTATTTCGCTAGCAACCAGTATTCCTAACATTGGAGAGCAATGGAACAAGAGGTAGCAAATTGACCAGCAACATTATGAAACATACATCAAGCCTGGATTTCTGAGACAACTCAAGATATTTTTTCCTTTTTGGTACCTCAAATATTCATATGCTCCTTTAATGAAATTGATTATGAAGTATTTCAGCTTTGAGGGCCGGTTCTCCCATTTGTACGCTTATCATATTCGGCTGCTGATGCATTTTACCAAGGTAAGGATGATGAACATCCCTTACTTCATGTGCCAAAATATTGAGAAGATGACCACTCTAGTGCAGCACAAGACTCCTCAGTAGTAGTTCAATAGTATATATAATTTTGCTCTCATAAAAATTGTGGTCATCTGTTAGCTTGGCTTGCAAGGCATCACTTGCGAGGACTTCATCTCTCGTGAGTTTTTCAGAGCTCCTCAGGGACCTTCAGAGGCTTTGCATGAGACAGGTGGACCTTCTTATCAGCATGAGGGTCATGAGACACAGGTCGCCAGTATGCCAGTGTTTATCACTTATCAGAAAAGGCACTAGGAAGTTATTCGCAGCAGCCAAGCGAGTATTATCTCCATCCGGGATGGAAGGGGTATCGCTTCTGTCATCAGCACCACAGGTTCAGGACAAAGGCAAGAAGCCATTACAGGATGAGGGGCCTTCAGGTGAGCGTGAATTTATTCTTATTGAGGATGATGATACAGATATGGGCCCACAAAGCTCAAAGAAATCATCCAAGAGCAGCAGGCAGACATCAAGGCCTTGTCCCTCAACTTGGAGAGGTCTAAGTGGATTATAAAGTACTTGGAGCAAAGGAATAAGTAGCTTGAAGATCATCAGGTGATCATGGAGTTGTAAAACATTCGGGAGAATCGCCAAGCTGCCCAAAGGAGGAGGGTGCAGTTCACTTCACTTGAGCAAGAGATCAATGCCGATCGGGAGTCTTGGCTCGAGAGAGTCAATATCCACTTAGAGAGATTGTTGGAGAAGGCCAACAAGGAGAAAATCTTGTTGAGACAAATGGCTTTTCATTACATGGTGAGGAACAAAGTTTGCAAGGCAAGAATAAGGAGTTTAAAGGCAAAATTGAATAAGGCATCAAAGAGGTGAAAGGAGCATGATCGACTTCAGATATTGGCTGAGGCTTCCTTGGCCCAACAACATGTTTGATGGAAAATACTCAGCCCAAACTTCAAAAAATTTGGAGCACTTTTTTCATTTTTGAAATTTTTGGCACAAAAAAACAGGATTTTCTGCCCTATGCGCTGCGCCACATGGCGTTCGCTTTTCCTAGGAGCCTCCAAAGCACAAAAACTCAGCTTTTTTGGATTTGGCATGAAAAAATATGCTTTCCTACCCATGGCAAGGAAATTTGGATAGGTTTTGAGCCCTCAAAAAGGTAAAAAACCCTCAACAAATGACCTTAATGCCCCTATTTTAACACACAGGAAGTCGTGTTGGGAGAACTAAATTTTGGAGGGGCAAATGGAGGAAAAATTAAAACATTCCACTTGGGTTGGAAAGTAGACAAGTAGACCTTTCCAAATAGAATACTTGGAGTTAATTTGGACACTAGGAAGGCCTCCAAAAGTGGGTCCAAACAGGCACTACGCATAGAGAATCAAGTGCGGCGCATAGAGAAAATTTTGCCAGTTTGACCAAGTATTGCTTTGGCCAGTTTGACTTTTTCACTTTCTTAATGTCAAATTGTGATGTAATTTCATGTAAAATGATGGATCATGATGTGAATATGTTAAATTTTCACTTGGTAAGGTAGATTCATCAGTTAAAAAGTTGTTTGAAATTGAATGAATCAGTTCCCTTATTTCTAGAGGCATGTTGTTCCATTGCTTAATTTCTAGTTCCAAGTTTAGAATCAGTTGGGTCAGCGCCTAAACATGTGAGCTCGACCCCTAGAGGCTAGTATGAGATATTCTTTGTGTATATTATGTGTTTTTTCATTCATTAGCATGGTTGGACTCTTAAGAAAGCAAGGAGCTTCATTATACACTCATATCAGCATTTTGGCTAAGGAATTAAGACAAGGTTTGCAACACTCTTTGGGATCCCTGTGGCATTTGTTTTGGTACAGTGCTTTATTATGTACTTGTGAATTTACTTATGTGTTATGTATGTCATTTTCCCTCTTATTTCTTCTCAGCTAAATCAAACAAGAGTGTAAGTAGAATACATTGAAATTGCAATGCTCCACTTGAAGTTTGCTCTAGTTTTTTGATGTTTTCAATTGTTTGGAGGGGATCCATGGCTTCTCTTTCCCTCTTCAACTCCTCCTCTGTCTAAACCATCCATATCATTTGATTTGAAGTGCCAAATACAGTTGCCTACCTTGCCCCATTGAGCCCTTTACAAGACTTAGCCTCATTCCCTGCACCCAAAATTTGTTTCTCCATTAGAGCCCACAAACACATCATTTATTCAATGAAAAATATTTACATCTATACCTAGCCTAAGATCAGTAGTTAAATTAGTCATCTCAAGCCCTTAGTGATCATAATTAGCTGAGATTGACCTAGAGAGAGCCCTCTCCTGACCTGGTAGGGCTAGCTACGAGGTTGAGCGTGGTTTGATGTTGGCCTTGGATGCTACCTTTTTCAGCCTGAGGTAAATCTAGGCTCTAACAAAAAGCAAGGTCTATGATGTCCACTTTATTGAGGAAAAGGTATATGTCAAACACCTGAGTTGGAAAAATAAAGTGCAGATTGGGATCAAAAGTAATCAGTTGTATAGATTACAACTAGAATTTCTAATGGCACTAATAGGCAGTCATGAGGACAAAGACCTGAACAAACTATGGCACAAAAGGATGGGTCACTTGCACCATGGAGCTTTGAGAATTCTCAGGAGCATTGTAACAAGAGTTACGGATCTGAGTACAAAACAAGATGATGTATGCAAGGGATGTTCTCTAGGAAAGTATGCCAAGGTTGCATTTCCATGGAGCAACCACAGGGCCAAGAGTGTACTAGGATCGATACACTCAGATATCTATAGACCTATATTCATCAAATCTCTCAGTGGTGCCAAGTATTTCCTTACCTTCATTGATGACCACTCAAGGAAAACTGAAAACCAAGGATGAGGTTTTCTGTCGATTCAAAGAGTTTAAGGCTCTAGTGGAGAATCTGACACGTAAGAAAATAAAAGTCTTGTGCTTAGATAATGGTGGAGAGTATGTCGATAAGGACTTCATCGATTATTGTGCTAAGGAGGGCATCAGAAGTGAGTGGAGAACTCCCTACAATTTGAAGAAGAATGGGGTGGTAGAATGGAAAAATAGGACTATTGTAGAAGCAGCTGGGGCCATGATGTATGATCAAGATATGCCAAACTTCTTGTGGGAAGAAGCATGCAACACAGTTGTCTATGTTCAGAATAGGACTCATCATCAAGCATTGGGCAAGATTACTTTAGAGAAAGTCTTCACTGGGAAGCCACCTGAAGTCAATCATTTAACGATATTTGGGAGTTTGGCATATTATCACATACCCGAAGAAAAGAGGAAGAAGTTGGATTAGACTGCAGAAAAGGGGTATCTAGAAGGATATAGTGAGAATGCTAAGGCATACAGGATCTATCTTCCAGGGAGCAGGAAGGTAGTAGTACATGAGATTGAAAGTTCATGGAGGATAGAGCTTTTGGAAGATCTCGCGAAATGCCTTTCAAGGAGTAGTCAAAAGAGGATTCGTTGGTCATGCCTCTTCAACCAACAGAAGTTAAGAATTCTTCCTCAAATCAGGAAGATTCTTAGGATGAGGAAGAGGAGTAAACAAAAGCACCTATTGACAGAGGAAGAACTAGAAGGGAACTTCTTCATATTCTGCGTGATGCAGAGAACTTCATCGGAGAGCCAAGGAAAGGTAAAAGGGAGCGAAAACAACAAGACAAGTATCAGGTGTTAGTAGCTCAGGATGGAGAGCATACGAGCTTCAAGGAGGTAGCTCAGCATCAGGTTTGGTTAGATGTGATGGTGAAGGAGTATAAATCCATAGTGGTAAACGATGTCTGGGAGGTGGTGTCAAGGCCTCAAAACAGATTTATGGTAGGTTCAAGATGGATCTACAACATCAAATATGTTGCAGACGACAGTGTTGAAAAATACAAGGCCAGGTTTGTGGCTAAGGGGTATGCTCAAAAGGAAGGGATTGATTATGAGTAAACCTTAACCTTGGTAGCCAGGTATACATCTATTAGGACCATGATATCTCTTGCAACCCAGAAAGGATGGGATATCCATCAGATGGATTTCAAGACAATATTTATGAATGGGGTAATAGAAGAAGAAGTATACATTGAACAACCAGAGGGCTTTGAAACTCATGAGAAGAAGCCTCATGTATGTAGAGTGAAGAAATCCTTGTATGGGCTGAAGTAGGCACCAAGAGTGTGGTATGGTCAAATAGATGGCTACTTGTAGAAGATGGGGTTTGTTAAGAGTGACGCGGATCCGAATCACTACTATCTAGTCGTAGAGAGCGAGCCACTTATCTTAGTATTATAGGTGGAAGATCTCTTCCTAACATGATCATCCAGACTCATTTAAGACTGCAAAAGAATCTAGCCACAGAGTTCGATATGAAGGATCTAGGACAAATGCACTATTTCCTAGGGTTGGAAGTTTGGCGATAGAAAGGAGAAATCTTCCTTCGGCAAGGAAGGTATGCTATAGATATCCTGAAAAGGTTTGGTATGGGAGACTGCACATATATAGCTACACCAATGATCACCAACTGGAAGAAGATTGATGCAACAGAAGACAAGGATGTTGATCCCACCCTATACCAACAACTCATAGGGTCCTTGATGTATCTAGTCAATACTAGGCTAGATATTTGCTACGCTGTCAACACCCTCAGTAAGTTCATGGTGGAACCAATGAGGGCTCACTGGGAAGTAACCAAGCATGTTCTTAGGTATTTGCAGGGAATAGTTGATTATGGGCTCTTGTACAATAAGGGGAAGGATATCAGGTTGAGTGGATTTACTGATGGAGATTGTGCAGGAAGTTTAGTGGATCAGAAAAGTACCTCTAGGTATTGATTCAACATTGGATCAGGAATGACCTCTTGGTGCAGTAGGAAACAGAAGTCCGTGACTCTAAGCTCAATTGAGGTAGAATATATGGCAGCAAGCACAACTTTGTGTGAGGCCATATGGCTTAGAAAATTGTTGGTAAACCTATTCAGAAGAAATATGGAGGTGACCAGGGTCATGTGTGATAATCAGAGTTGCATCAAACTCTCTGAGAATATAGTATTTCAAGATAGGTCGAAGCATATTGATATCTAGTGTCACTTTTTCAAAGATTGTGTCCAACGAGGAGCTATACAGTTGAGCTACACTCCTACAGGGGAACAAGTGGTAGATATCCTCACTAAGGCCCTTGGAAAGTTAAAATTTGGCTACTTAAGGGAAAAGATGGGGATCAAAAAGAACCCCTTTCAGAAGTAGTTTTTTAGTAGCACGAATGAAGAGGTAGTTGCAGTGTTGGGAGAAAGGACCAACAACAACACAGATGCAGAGGAGTTGTAGTGCGGATGCAGTGTTGGGAGAAAAGACCAGCAGAAGCACATATGCAGAGGGAGCTATCATATAGATGCAACAACGGAAGTAGCAGAGTCATGGGTGGTAGTACAAGAGGAAGAAATGCAGAGGATGTTGAGCAGGAAGGCCTAGCATCAGCATAGGTACCGATGTCAAATGATTAGAGTAATACTTAGTGAGGAGTATTGCTAGACCATTGTCCTCGCTAAGAGGGAGTGTTGATTTGGGGTAGCATCGGATGTGATCTAGCCATGAAATTTGGTAAAGAGGTTGGGGATCATGAGATCTCTAATACACAAAGAGGGTTTGGGTAGATTCTAAACAAATCAGGAGATATTAAAATAGTTAATATTTTTAATGGATCCCTAAGTCTAAACTTAGGGAAAATAAAAAATTAATGTGTATTAATATGAATCTATGTTAGAATGGTCCAAAAGACATGGATCAATCCAAATCTAATCTTATCCATCGATTAGGGACTTAATCTCGACCGTTGAGATGTCAACAGGAAAAGCATAAGGCGAGGCTTGAGGGGCACTTGGAGAAGACATTGAAGGAGACCAGTCAGTTCAATTTATGGAGCGGGGTTTGCTGAGAAATTGAACTAGTGGTCTAGAGAGCAGTCAGGAGGTAGCAAGTATGGAATAGAGAGATGGGAGATCAACACAGAGGCAGAAGAGGCATACACAGAGCCAGAGGAAGCCACGCAAAGGCAACAGAGATTGCGCAGAGCCAGAAGGGCCTGCGTCATCCACGTAGAGGCTACAGGAGTGACGCAAAAGAATAGAGAGGTCGCACAAAGCCTTGATAGGCTAATGCAAATGGTTTCAGGCTAATGCAGAGGGTTTTATTCTACCACAGAGGGTTTTAGGCTGACGCAGAGGTCAGTGGAGCCTACACTGGATTCCAAAGAACTGCTGAAAATTTGTCCATTTGTGGGTAAGCCAGTTTGGCACCTTGTTGTATTAGAAAATTATTGAATAATAACATCCTCCCTTGCTGCACCTATTTTTCCACATTGGGTTTTTCCAGGGACATTAGTCCAAAATAACTGTGTCAATGTGTGCATATGTTTGTTTTTGTATTACACTGTGATATCTGCAAAAATATTTATCTTAATGTTTGTTGAAGTAATTTCATGAATAACTTATCATGAAATAAGTAGGAAAGTAAATTAGTTGCTGCAGTGATAGAATTTTCACAACTTCCTAGTCTCATAGAAGGGGAGAACCCACAAGAACCTCTTTCTTCAAACCAATCTATTCTTGTTCATATAGATCAAAAATATCTACTCTCTAATTGGTACTCTGATATTGTCCAGTTTCTTAGGGATTTTCAATGTCCATCTGAACTTGACTTGAAGAAGTGTAAAGCCTTGAAGATTAAAGCATTAAAATACTGTATTATCAATGCTAATATGTACTGGAAAGACCCTCTTAATATCCTTCTTCTTTGTTTAAGTGAAAATTAAACAGAGGGATTTATAGATCAATTCCATGCAGGGTTTTGTGGTGGACACTATGCCTAGAGAGCAACAACCTACAAATTTTAAAGGTAGGTTTCTACTGGCCCGAACTTCTTAAAGAAGCTGGATCAAGAGTGAGAAGTTGCATACCATGCCAATTATTTTCTGGGAAACATAAATTGTTAGCACTTCCTTTGGTTCTAGTATTGGTTCATGCTCCTTTTCTACAGTGGGGGTTGGATTTTATAAGGGAAATTCATCCACAATCAAGTAATCAACACAGACGGGTTTTAATAGCTACAGACTCTTTTACCAAGTGGGTAGAGGCCATGAGCTTTCCTTTCAAATGGCCACGAGCTATCCAGGAGCATAATACCAACACCAAATACTGAAACTAGAAGCCAAGCATTTGGGAACGAGGAGCATCAAACCATTAACACCTGTAAGGAGATATCACTCTAGCCCATCTCATTGTTATTAATTGATGCCATGTGTGCTACCACCCTACCTTCAATACCAAGCATGTGAATGCTATGGCTAAACCACCCTCTGACCCTTACAACACTCACCTTAAACATGGCTTAGACCACTACTAGATCACAGGTCAATTGGTGAAAAAAATATTATTTCTTTCAATAACTTATAAATAGATGTTTTTTTTAATATTTATGGAAAAATTAATTATTAAATAGATTTTTAACTTTTAAATTTAAGACATTAGTTTAATATTTTTATTTTCAATGAGATGCGTTATCATGTTGAGAGTCCAATTCATAGTAATTTTAACTCTAAAAATAAAAGTATTACTTTACAAAAACCTATGATTTGTAAGACGATATACGCACATATGCTTTTACATATGTAGTGACACATTGGTATAAACTAAGAATTGAGGCTTAATAATGTATATCATACACACTAGTGTATTTAATATATTTTAAAGCTTTCATGCATATCAAGATGTGGCACACCAATGCATATTGTTGATAGAAGTTCTCTAGTGTTGTTAATTTTTAAATTACACATGGAAGCTCCAAAAATATGTCATACATACTATTGTTCAACATAGACATTCAGAAACCTTGGTGTGTATCAAAACATGGTGCATTGATGTATATTACATATATTTGGGAAATTGATTCACACTATTGATATAAGTACACCAACAAACAAAATGTCTATTACAAATAGCAAAACTTTTTTGTAAGATAGCTTTTTTTTATATATATTTCGTTGTTCTGTAACATGAAATGCCTCCACAAAATCCTTCATTAAAGAGTGTTTTCCCTATATTATATGCAAGATCCACATGAAGGTCACTTTAAACTCACAGATAGATTTATTTGTTATATTAAGGGAACTTAACAACTTGGTCATGAAAAACAATAAACTTGGTCTGTTTTTGACCCACAAAAGTAAAGTATCATGGTGCACTACATCATTGTCACAAATATAGTAATGGATTTGACTTTATAATGGGTGGACTTGGTTTTCAAATTGAGACATTGGTTGTGGTTTATTGTGAAAATCAAAGTGTGATATAAGTTGTAACTATTTATGTTTCACATAGTAAGATTAACCATTCTCATCTTCATGTCCATTTATGGAGAAGGTCGATGCATGATAATGTGATACATATTTTAGAAAAGATGATCAAGTTACTAATTCTTTTATGATTCCTCTATCAAAATCTAGGTCTGTAAAACATCAAGTTATACTTCGGTTTCGAGAAACTCCAATTTTCAAGGTTGTGTGCACAGGTAATTTCATCTCCTGAATTTCAGAAGGATTGTGTTGATATATGGATTTCGAAAAGAAAAGTATGCATATTCATAACACCTTTGGATATTTTGTAGGTATCAAGAAAATCGAGAATTGATTGTACAATGCACTTAGTGGATCAATTAGGTAGTTGGTTAGGCTTTTAGCTATTCGGATAGTTAGCGTGCAAAGAAGTCAACTATTGGGGAAAATGAAGGCAAAATCAGAGCGTTTGATATGCACACACATCATCTATGTGGACCTCACGTTTCTCATTTCATGAGAGTTAGTTCCATTTTATTGCTGTATAAGATGGTCTTATGGTATGAAAAAAGAGGTGGTTGAGTATTTAGCCTAGTGCTTCGAATGTCAACAAGTAAAGACAAAACACCAGCATCCACTCGGACTGCTCCACCCACTACCCATTCCAAAATAGAAGTGGGAGATCATTACATTGGATTTTATTACTGGCCTACCTAATACCATGATAAAAAATGACTCCATAATGATGGTAGTAGACAAACTAAGTAAGTCTGCTCATTTCATTATGGTGAAATGTACCTTTAAGACAATTCAGATTGCTAATATATTTATGAAATAAATTTTAAGGTTGCATGGGATACCAAAGGTGGTAATTTCTGATAGAGATGTTATATTTACTTCTACATTTTGGAAGGCCTTGTTTGAGGGGCTAGGTGCATACCACCCTCAAACTGAGGCAGGCTAAATGGGTGAATCAAGTGATTGAGGATATGCTAAGAATGTATGTAATTCTATAACACCCTCTTCCCACATCTAGCAAAGAAACAGGCCAGTTGGGGTAAACATGTGACGAGAGGCTACTATGATTGGATTCAACCTCTTATGTGACCTTCAAGAAGTGGAATTGACAAAAACACAACATACAGACCTTCCACATCAACTACAAGATTCCCATGAACCATCCCAACCATTCAGGTAGCTAGCCCATGGGTCCCACTAAGGTTTTAGACCACTTTACCTCTGGGCACTCCCATGTTATGGGCCTCACAGCATCTAGGAGGTTTTGGACGCTCTCATGACAAGGCATGCCAGCATCGAGGGAATATTTTTCTCAGTGGTGTGCCAGCATCCCCATAATTTCAGCCACTTTTTTAGGGCGATAGCCTAGGTCACTACCCAGAATTGAATGAAACATTCATAACAGAAAGATAACAAGGAAACAATGATGAAAATGTAAATACTTGAACAAGCCCCTAATCGAACCCCTACTAGCCTTGACAAACATTTCATCAAAGATATCAAGAATATGTAATCTACAGGTGTAAACAACATATTTAAGCATAGGGATCTCATACTTATCTAAGAATCACTAAGGAGCATTGTACCCTTATATCATTGTTTCATTATCATCTATTAGGTCATAGATACATTTTTCATTCATTGACAAGTAAAAATATGATGAGAGCCATACATAGTCAATGTCATCAAACATATACACAAACAACATAATAGTAACATAAATACCAAGGAAATCACAACCATATTATCCACATATAAACCAATATAATACTCATAGAATTACAAGGATAAATAATCTCATATTGATGATGCAAAATGCAAACCCGTGATGGGACTACCACATTGTACCCGACTATAGAATGGTTGATAAAAATCTCTCTTCAGCCATTCACCCCCATGCCATATTCCAAGCATGAATGTGGCACTCGAAACAAAAGAACCAACCAGGGTATCTCGAGGCTAAACCACCTCACCCTCATCAATAGAAACTAGGCTTTACTGTAATCCATCCCGGATCACTATGCCAATGTAGTAAACATGTAATAATAGGCTTTACCATCATCTCCAGCATATTTCTATGCCAAACAAGCATGGACACCACAAGATTTATCCACCTACATCGTGAGGAATTTTCGTGTCTCCTAGTCTCTCAGGATTTACAGCGATCCACACAGGATCATTACATCCTAAACTGAGACCCACTCTCCAGGATTTACTGTATATCCTAATATAGGATTACTAGGCTCAACAGAGAGAAATCCACCTCTTGGCTTTACCATATATCTCTCCATTCATCGGCAACGATTCCTAGTCCCACCAAGGCAACATAATCCCTGATTTATTGTATCCCATAGTCTGGCTCAGGTGTTACTAGGCCAGTGGCTTTACCATGATCCTTAATCTACTCAAGGGACCACTATTCCATGTGTTATATAATTCATATATCCACCTCACTTAGCTTCGAATCCATCCAGAAGTCCATCTCAAACAAAACATGACAACCCCATCACACCATGACTATTCGAAAATGGTAAGGCTAGGATGGAAACACTGTCACACCTGGAAAAACTCATGCCCTAATAGAAAAAGAACCACATGCAATACCATGCATGCCAAATAGCAAGGAAAATAAACATGCAAATCAATACTCGCAAAGAATATTGTTGTAGTTGCTTGATCCTTCTCTTCCTTGCTTGCTCCTTCCTTCCTCTTTCCTTCTTTACGTTTCTTTATCCAATGCCAAAATTCTCCAAGAAAACTCTAAGTTTCGAAGAGTGAGAGAGAGAGAGAATAATGAGAGAGCTCCAAAGTAAACTAACAAAAGGTTACATACTAATCCCTAGAAGCCGTTTTATCAAATAGTCCTCCATTTTATTCATTTTCCATTATATTCCTTCATTTCCTCCTCACATGCAACCTGTGACCTTTCACCTTCCTTTTATCCTAATTTCCATTACTTTCATAAATAAATGTGCCAACAATGTCATTTTCCTCTCCAAAGCCTTATCCATTGCCTTTTCCATTTTCCTTAGCCATAATAAACCAAATGAACACCCACTAGGATGCCTTTCCCAGCATTCAACTTGGAAAAAGTGTCCCTTAAACCGTGGTTATCATTTTTTAACTTTTATTACATGGAATTTTCACCAAGGCTATTATAGAACCCTCCCCCTTGGGGGACACCATCCTGAGTGTTCTACCACACTTATAACTCAGCAAAATCACTAAAAGGCAAACATACTACTCATGGAGCTTTATAACGTAACTCAATGTAGTATTTACAATGATCACCCTACTCACAAGCAAACCAACATGACAACATAACAATATGAAAATTATAAATAACATGACACCCATATTGCTTATTGTAGCTTTATAACATATCTCATGGTGGTATTTACATCCATATACATATGTACATATATAAAAAAATCACCCAAAAACATTTGCCAAAGCATATACCAAACATCATACCAAAACTGCTTTACCTCAACTGAAAATCAACAAAGGATACATAGCCTGCATCTAATACACCATATTCCATGTAAATTCATAGGGCCCAAAGTGCTTCTGTTGCACTTTAACCTACTCGATTCCTCGGTTTTGGAGCATAAGCACCTTTTTCTACAATGTACACTGAGGCTTCGACTGGAATTCTCCATCTGGTTCCACCTTCAATACAAGCCATTCAATCACATGATCAACATCTTTAAAATAATTCTTAAGTATTGAAACATGGAAAAGATCATGGAATTTCATTTTCCGAGGAAATGTGAGTCGATAAGATACTGACCTAATCCTGTAAATAATCCTAAAGGGTATGCAAAATCGTGGTGCTAGCTTGTTACATGATCCAATTGCTAAGGAGATCTTCTTTGGTTTGATGCAAAATTACACACGTTTCCCAATATGGAACTCATTGAACAACTTATTATGATCTGCGTGAATCTTCTACCTATCTTGTGCTGCCTTTAGATTCTTATTTATAACTTGCATTTTTTTTTCCTTGTATGCCAACATGTCTGGTCCAACCAACACCCAATTAACTCGATAGATCCAACTGATGGGATTATTGCAACTCCTACCATACAATGCCTCAAATAGACTCATCTTTAAAGATTCATGATACCCGTTGTTGTAAGTGAACTCTACTAGTGGAAGATACTCTTCGCACTTTTGTTGTTGATGCATCATGTACATCCTCAAGATGTCCTCCAATATCCTTTTGACCCTCTCCGTCTGTCCAGTTGTTTGCATATGATAAGGTGTACTGAAGGCCAACTCTATGCCCAAACCTACAAACAACTCCTTCTAAAACTTGGAAGTGAACTTTGCATCCATGTCCCACACAATCTTCTTTGGAATTCTATGTAATATGGCCACTTATATTATGAATACCTATTCTACATCACTAGCTAAGAATCTATAATTCACTGGAATGAAGTACACAACCTTTGTGAACATGTCCACCAAAATCATGATGGAATCATGCTGTCTCACTGTCCTCGAAAAACTTGTGATAAAATCTAAGGAAATGACCTGCTATTTCCATTCTGGAATCACAATCAGTTGTAACAACCCACCTAGATGCTTAGACTCTGCCTTACAACACTGAAGTTTGAAACACCTAGCAAAAAAATCTATTACATCCTTCTTCAGATTTGGCCAACAATATAATTTCTTCACTGCGGTCATTGTCTTTTGGTAGACTGGGTGACCTGAATATAGTTTCACGTGAAACTGCCTTAAGATAATGTTCTTGATATCACTATTGTTTGGAACATATATCACATCCCTAAATCTAACCAATCCATTTGTTTTAAGGCAATAGTCCACATCCTGTGCACCTGCACCTGCACTTATACTTCTACTACTACCTATATGTGTGCTCTACTGCAAATTGTGCACAATATCCATATACATGAGATCGTATTGACCTACCTGAAAGATCCCATCATGTAAGTCTTTCCCATAAGAGATGATAGATGCTGAGTGATTTATTTGTACCTACCTACTAAGATCATCTGGCACCCTATTCTCCTTTCCTTTGATGTACCTTATCTCGAAGTCAAATTCACTGATTGTGGCCAACCATCTAGCATGCTAGGTGTTTAGATTTGGTTAGCCAAACAAATACCTTAGCCCAATGTGATTACTCATCAGCACAAACCTCTTGCCAAGAGGATAGTGCCTCCACATCTTCAATGCATGTATTATCGCTGCTAACTCAAGATCATGTGTTGGGAAAATCCTGCTCATACCCATTTAGTTTCCTTGACTCATAACATACCACCTATCCATCCTGCATAAGGACTCCACCAAATCCTCTTTTACAAGCATATGTACATACTACAAACTCCTTGTCTAGATCTTCAATTTGTAACACTGGTGCATGTGTCAAAAACTGCTTAAGTTTCTCAAAACTTGACTCGCACTCCTCTATCCATTCAAACTTCTTACCTTTCCTCTACAATGATGTAATAGAATAAACAAATATGTGAGAAGTTCAAGATGAACCTCCTATAATAGCCTACCAATCCCATGAAGGATCTCACCACATCCACATTCCCGGGAGCTACCCACTCCATGATGGTCCTTATCTTTTCTAGATCTACTGCAATGCCTCCTTGGAAACAACATGTCCGAAGTAGTTTACCTCAATCTAAAAGAAACTGCACTTGTTGAGATTAGTGCACAACTGATGCTCTCTCAACAACCTTAGCACTGCTACTAAATGTTCAGCATGCTCTTTCTCATTTTTAGAATATACCAATATGTCATCAATGAACATAGTAACAAAGTTATCCAAATACTAACGCAACACACTATTCATCAAGCACATTAATGTAGCTAGAGAATTATTCAAACTGAATGGAACTACAACAAACTCATAATGCCCATACCTAGTGTGGAACGTTGTCTTGTAAATGTCCTCTTCCTTGATGCGTACCTGATGGTATCCTGATCTCAAGTAGATCTTTGAGAACACTGCTTCTCCCTTCAGCTGATCGAACTAGTCATCAATCCTTGGTAACAGATGCTTGTTCTTGACGATCACTTTGTTCAACTTCCTGTAATCAATGCACAATCTGAGAGTATGATATTTCTTCTTTACAAACAACACTGGTGTACCCCAAGGAGATACACTTGGCCTAATATATCCCTTGTCCAACATTTCCTTCAACTACAACTACAAATCTACCAATTCAGGTGTGCTCATCTTGCAAGGTGTCTTTGATGGTGGAGCTACACCTGACACTGACTCAATAAAATATTATACTTCCCTGTGAGGTGGAAACTCTAAATGACTTTAGGAAATACATCCTAAAATTGTTGTATAAATGGGTAACTTCTCAAAACATTTGCATCCTTAACTTCCTTACCCTTGTCACTAGAAATGTGCATTGTTAATAACATACACCCTTTTCTACGACTACATTTGCATAGTTGTCACCATCCTAATTGATGTAGATTTCTACTTTCCCTCTAAGACTCTTGGTTCCCCATTGTCATCCAAACACTCAAGGGCTTTGTCGTGACAATCCACCTTGGTCCTATGAAGGTACAATCAATCCATACCCAACAACATATGGTATGATCCCAACGGTGATACATTCAAATGTGTTGTGATAGGCATACCATTCAAATCAAAAGCATTATCTCTTACCCATTGATGAACTCACTTCTTTGTACATGTGGCCAACTGCACTAACCAATATTCTACATGAAATTCCTTACTCAAACCAAATTTATCCACCAAGTAAGGACTGACATAACTATAATTAGATATAGGGTCAATCAAAATAGAAATAACTTGATCACAAATCTTACCATCCATCTCAATGATAAATGCCTCATGGTTTGTCTATTTGTTATCCAATGTTGCATAAACATGAGGAACACTCTCACCAACATCCCCAATATTATGTGCCTCCTATGCACTATATATCTTAGGCATACCACCCTGATTCTTTGGACAATCTCTCTTAAGGTGATCCTCAGTACATGTCCAACACTCCAACCATCTAGTACCCTCACCTCTATGCTGTTGTTGACACTCATGTCCATGTCTACATGCATTGAACCTCTTTTGTGGTAGCACATTTTCTTTCTCGTCTGCATACTGAGACCTTGCTCTTTTCGGCTACCATTTACTTTTATCTTTGTCTTTTTCTTTCCATCCTTTCTATGATTCATTCTTATGCTTTGACAGTTCATAGCAATGCTTCAATTTCCTAATGACTTCCTCAAGTGACCAAGGATCATCATACTCAATCCGATATCTAAATTATAATGACAATCCACTGACAAATAGTTGAACTTTAGCCTTCTCATATTTAAGATACAATACATACCTCAACTGCTACAGGAACTTAGTCGTGTACTCTTCATTTGTCATGGTTCCCATATTTATCTCATAGAATTCTTTGGCCTTAATCCTGTAGTACCTTTCTGACAAGTACTTCTTCCTGAAAATACACTTGAACTCACACCATGTCAAGTCATCTATGCTGATGTCTCTAACCTGCTTCACATCTTCCCACCAGATGTTTGCTTTACCTCTCATGCTGAAGATAACTATTATGGCCTTCATATTATCTGTGTACTCATGCAACTCAAAGAACTTATTCATCCCAAGTATGCAAGCGTTTGGATCTTCTGGTTTCTTTAAGTATCCATCAAAAGTAGGTATCTTTTCTTTCTTAAACTCATTTGGTAAGTATCCCCTATAAGTCATCCTATAAGGATGATAACAATGACAATTGTGATGTCTATTAGGACCAGAACTAGAATAGTGCCTGTATCCATCACCTCTTCTATCTGGAGTGTCCAACAACCTGTCATATCTAACTGTGTCATCTCTATCTAGAATGTGACCACCATGAGACCAACTTCCATATCCCCCATTAGTTTTGTCCTCTTGTCCATGGCCAATTCCAAGTGGCCCTTGTCACTCCAATTCTGACAACTTCCAAGGAGTATAACATTAACCTCTCCTTATTTCTCTTATTCATGTATGATCATGTCATTATCTGCCTTACAACTCCTTATTTTTTCCTTCAAGCTTCTCAATGTGTCTACCAAAGTAGGAGTGCTCAACACCACATTGCTCATCTTATGCATAGGGAGAGTATTTGTATTCTACCATCTCCCTAGTCATTTTGACCTCTTTCCTGCAAGGCATACAAATAACATTTTTTTTGTATAATAAACTAATCAAAATAAAATTATTTATATATATAAATATAAAATAGGAAAATTAAATTAAAATTTTAAATTTTATTTTTCATATTAAATAAATAATTAGAAAAACCTATATATAAACACAATAAAAGTAGAATCCTAAATTTAAATTTAGAAAACTAAAATTTATTCCAAACAAACAAAAAAAATAAAAACTAACAAACATTAAAAAAAAATGCAAAAAAAAAATTGAATTAATATTTGTTTGTTTTATTAAGTTGTGTTGTTTTTTTTCAATTAATATTTTTAAACTATTATATGTTTATCTCTTTTTTTTTTCTTTTTTTTTTTGTAAGGTTTGTAGGACTACATCTTCATCATGTCCATCTTCTCACTCCGATTGAGGGGTTAGCACAATATTTGAACCCAAGGCTTCGGGGTAGCACAAGATTTTAACCCAAGGCTTCTCATTCAGTGAGACTTCATTTCCACGGCCATTGCCAATTGAGCTACCCCAGGCAGACTATATTTTTATCTTTTTAAAATATGTGCTTTAATTATTATTTCTTCCCTTCTATATTTTAAATTATGCTTTAGATTTTTCTGAATGGTTTTATTTTTTATTTTTTAAATTATGTAATTTATGTTATTTAATCATTAAAAGAACACTGTTCAATTTTTAAATTTTATTTAAAAGATAAATGGCTTGATGTAAATTTAAATGAGAAAATAAAAGAAAGTGGGTTATTATTTGGTTATTCTTAAATTATTGATAGATTTTTTTTATGAAAAAAATAAACTAAAAAAGTTTATTATTTTTTTTTGTAAGCTTAGTAGGACACTTCCATTCATTTTAAGCAAAATCAGGTTACAACCATATTCAAGGAGTTCAGTGGCCTGAACCTGCCCATTGCAAAACTAGGTCTGTTGGGCATCGAACAACATTATAAGCCATCTAGAAACAATATAGTCTAAGTTTGTCTAACAGTTCCTTATAAGACTAAAAGTCTTGAAACCATCTACAAGCTAAATAACTGTAACATAAAAGCCTAACCAACATATTTACCATACAAAATTAAAAAAAAATTAAATCAAACAGAGTTGAGCATATTTTTATTCATCATAGGAATCCACTCGAGTTAGATCCTTTACACTTGAACCTGGTAATTCAAACTGAGGAAGACACAGAATGTGTTTCTCAATGTGACTGAGATGAACACTCTGTTGCTGAATTTGGAACTAGATAAGTAGAAACTCCTTTTGGATTTCCTGAAATCTAGGATCACAATTAAAGAAGCCAGTTGGAGGGTTCATTATACCCTTGGCCACAATAGTTTTCATCAACCAATAAAGGTGAGTGGTATGCTTGTATTGAGAGGTGTGACCTCTGGAATGACCAGGGTCAGGGGCCAGGTCTCTCCAATCTTCCAATTGAAATTCAACTTCTACACATATATAATAGAACAAGTACCATCTTAGAGATCAAGAAGGTATTACAGAAAATAATTTGATCAATCAATTAGAAACTAAGTGTTAAACCTTGGATATTTTTGTCAAGAGATTTCATTCAAAACTTAATGTTTTAAATCAGAAAGGGTTGCCAGGATAAGTAGGCTTGAATGATAAATTGATTAGATTAGATGATTATTGTAAAGGATTATATACTGTGGCAGTAGACAAAACCAAATTTGTAGGGGATAAAGGACAAATAACAGGGAAGGCTTTCCTAGAAGCCTTGGAGTATGATTTAACCATCTTACGTGAAATTAAACATTTGTTTCTCACCAAGCCTAATTTCAAGAGATACACAGAGGTGGATGGAACATTTAGAAATATGGTAAATGAACAAATCCCATGTGAACAAATATGGGATCAACTGTGTGAAGCAATTGAGTAATTTTCTCATTTTTTACAGCAGAACAACTCATCAGTTTTTTCAGGCCAGATCATCATCAGATCCCTAAAGGATAGAGCCACCTCTTGAACAGTTTTTTGTTCCTATTATATTGTTCTATTTTTGTAATTTTGTACTATTTTGGAATTCTATTCCAAACATATTGTAGATCTTTTGTAAAATTTTGTATAAATAAATCCTCCTTTAAGTTATTAAGGGTTGAACCCTTGAACAAGTTATCAAGCAGATTTGTACTAAGCTGGAGCATTTTTGAAATAATAAAAGACTTTGAATTTAACTCCTATGGTCTGTCTCTCAGTGAGTTGTATTTCATCTTGTCTATTCATTATGTTTTCTTCATATAAATTAAGGCTTTTGTAGTTATTCGATTTAAAATTTAATTGAGTTTCAATTTCATTTTGAATCCTCTGTGAAGTTGTAATTTAAATAAGAGAATAATTATAGAACTATTTCTTATGGTAAATTCCACTTTGAATATAAATTACATTAGATCTTTGTAATAATTTGATTATATTATGTTATTAAGAAATCAATGTTTTCTTAATTTCTTCTTGTAAATGGTTAAATATTCAGTTTGAATATCAAATCAATTATACCTCTCCATACTCTACTTCTTTATCACATTAAAATCAAACTAACCATGTGCAAATAAAGAACAACCTGCTATTTTACCTAAGAATCTATCTAAGTTTAAAGCACCTGTTTATAAAAATAGTTCACTGGTCATCCAATCATTCAAAACAAAAAAAAGATTATAGATGCTTTGGCATAACTAATTAACCTTAGGTTATCTCAAAGGACAACATCAAATTGGTGCTGTTGGGGGGAGTGAAGGATTGAAAGTTAAATTTTCCTTGGGGCAACGATTTTCCCTTTTTCTTTAAGGTGAATAAAGGATAGGATATAGGTCAAAATATTTCACTAGCGATTCCACTATTGCAAGTTGGCTCCTTTTTGTTAGCCCCCTAATTTTCTCTCTTTCGACCATTTTTCCCTTCCTAAATTATAACCATTTACCGTTGTTTTACCTCTCTTATACACCCTCATCTTGCACTAGTCCAAGAATGATGACATATTTCGCATGAACTTTATATTTCTTATTTTTAACTTAACTTAGCATTAATTAATTATTTATTACATGATTTCTTGCTTATAATCACTTTTGTAAGTTATCAATATCTCCAATGTTTGTTTGGTAGTCAAGTGCTTACCATGACCATTGATCCTAGTGCAGGATCGGATCTTGCACTGGTGCCAACACAACGAATCTTTGCAACAGGTCTAGACATCCTTGATCACCGCCTCGTTTTGCGTAGCTTCGGCCATGACAACAAGATAGATCTGAAGGCAGCTGAGCTTCGGCCACGACAGCAAGGTCGATCAAAGGTAGCTGAGATCAAATTTATGAAGAATGAATAGTTAGAGATTGGCTACGACTAGTTTTGTTGAACTGCCTAATTTTGAAGGCTGACAAGCTAAATTCTACATATCGGTTATGTAATTGGTTAAACGATCTTTTTGGCCTTCGGCCAAAAATCTATATAACGAAGAATGTAAATAGGACAAGATATTTTTTTTTATAAGAGTTTGTATGGAACATAGATATAACCTTGGAGGTGCTAACAGGCTTGTATTTTGTTATCGCCCAAATCTGGGCTGGACTATATATTCACGCATGTATTTGCCTCTATGAATTAATAAGAAGGGAGCTCCGCCTCATGTTTCATAAATCATATTTCTATGTTTGAAAGCTGATGAATTGATAAAATACTAAGCATTGTTCCTATTTGAAAGGGAAAAGCATTGGTTGGCTAGGGCCAAGCCAACCCAGCACATTTACCCTATTTTCCATTTCTTGTAATTTATATTTATACTGTCAAGTGTGATTTAATTTACAACACATGTATTCCTATTGATTGAAAGCGGATCAGCAACGTGAAGTAGCTAAAATTCATTTTTTACATCTTATTCTGGATTGGTTTTCTCGCCTTGTCCAAGCAAGAGAAATAAATCTACACCAGTGCACGTTGGTGTGCTATTCATTTTCTCTAGTTCTGTTTGATTTGGTTTTCCCCACATGATCCAAGTAGGAGACATAAACCTGCACCAGTGCATGTCGATGTGCTATTCATTTTCTGCAATTTTGTTTGACTTGGTTTTCCCCACCTGGTCCAAGCAGGAGAAATGAACCTGCACCAGTGCACGTTGGTGTGATGCAGCAAGCCTTTTTAGTTTACTTCCAACAGTCTCCTTGCTTTCATTCATTCTTCATGACAAGATAAATTATATGGATTGTTTCTTTATTTTTGCACTCTGTTAAAATCGGAAACATTCATTTTTATGTGTGCAATTAGATTTCACAATATAATAACACTTGCAGTAACTAAGCACTTATTTCAAGAATTAAATGCCAAGTGCAAGAAGCTCTGATATGGTGTAAGAACTAGTTTTTTGCCACGAGATCTGAGTGCTCTAAACCTAAAAAAGTTCAAGGCCTCGAAGGAAGCAAAACACTTTTAGCATAAACACCATTTATACCCTCTGCATAAAATCTTTGTTCCTGCACTAGTGAAAGCAGATTGCAATAGTGCAGGATTGATTAGTGCAAGAAGGAAACCTTTACATAAGAAGGTTTGAAGGACCCATCTGATGCGACTGCTAAAGTGTCTCTGCTAAAGAAAACACACACTTAGTAGTTAATTAATAGTTAGCTAGAGTGATTGCCCCTTTATTTTTAAATCTCTTTTACAATTTCATTCTTCCTCGTTCCAGTCTTATATTATTTCGATGGTTCAAGTTAATGGCAGAAGTGTCCTCAGACACGTAGTTTTATTAATCAGAAAAAAAATAATTACATATTTGATTTTGCAAGATTTTGCACCCGAACATCCAGACACTCTTGCAATGAGCTATTTATAAGCTCAATGTCCTAAGTACCTCTAATTATGGATCACTTATTAAATAACAAGTGTCCATTTACAATAAATGCTATTCAAAACAACTAGCTAACTAATCTACTAAAATAGAGCCTAAGATACGACACATTTGGAGAGTCATATCTTGTTACAACAATATACTAATTCTAAATGTCTCCATTAAATAATTAAACATTCTAGAATAATAATTATTAATTTAATATCTTAAATTAATAATTATTTTATTCCAACTTTATAACCTATGATAATATTTTATTTTTGGATCATCTAACACAAGTTGCCTTTTTCTCTCTTTAGTTTGATTCTACAATCTTTCCTTTAAAGAAACCAATCTTTCCTTTAAAGAAAGTAGGGATTGACATTAGAAATATTCATACCATCTCTGGCATTGCCTATGCTTCGCCTTTAAGTTTACGAATCCTTTGGGTTGACAATTTATGTGTTGAGGAGTTTGCTTAAGTGTAATTCCTACACCCAACATTTTGGCACCGTTGCTGGGGAGGCAATTTTACTTGGTAAGAATTTTTTGGTTATACAATAGAGGTAATTTTTCCTTTATTTTTTGCAGGAAAAAATTCTTTGAAGGAATTTTACTGGTGTTGATTAATTTCTGACAGCATTATTTATTAGAAGTTGTTTGTTATTTTTCCTTCTTTTTTTTATTTGAATTCCTAGAAAAGGTAGGGGTTCAAAGCCCACTAAGGGCAGAAAGTATTCGGAAAAAAAATTTCATATTGGGTCTCCTTCTGTGAGCAGGAAGCCCAATCCAATTCAAACCCATCAAACAGGAGCAGTCCACCTAGATTCTGGTGACAACAGCTCAAGTGTGGTTCAGTGTGTTGGGAGCAAAAGGGAAACAATGGCAGACCATGAAGATCATGTGGAAGGGACTGGTGAAAACCAGGTAGGTGGGGAACAATCCACTTTTGTGCTTCCAATTGTGGACCCCGATACTGTGGCACAAATGAAGAATATTTCACCATCAGCTCTCCCTCATTTCCATGGTAAATTTCATGAAGATCCTAACTCTTTTTTATTTGATTTTGATATATTGTGTAGAAGTTATGATTATTCAACTAATGCTCAGAAGCTAAGATTATTTCATGTTACTCTCAAGGGCTCAGATTTACACTTGCTATAGGGTTAGGACGAAACACTATAGCCTCTTGGGATCAAATGAAGAGAGTGTTTTTATCTAAATATCAAAAATATTGTGAAACTCGGGACATGCAGGATGAGATTTTTATTATCATGCAGGATGATGATGAAACTCTTGAAGATTACATATAAAGATTTCTCTATATTTTACAAAGGTCAAAACTTAAGCTTGATTCCAGTACTATTAGAACCTTGTTGTTAAGAGGAATTACTGATAATGCTAGAAATAATTTAAATCTGTTAGGACAAGGTGATATTTCTCACCAAACATTCAAACAAATTTGTGAATTATGTAGGAAATTTTCAAGAAATCAGTATAGATCCAGTAGAGCAACTCGAAATAGAAATAGAAAAATTGAATCTACTGATTCTATGATTATTGGACTAGAAAATAAAATGGAAAACTTGAAAATTGATATAATGAATACTTTTACCAAACACTTGGTCTCATTAAAGTTTCAACAAAAACTCATGAAGGAACAAGTGTCATTAAGTATTTTCTGTCCTAAGTGTAGAGAAAAACATCCTCCTAAAGAATGTCCTGTTAATTTGAAAGAAACTAAGAAAGTGTGTTATTTGTGTAGAAGACCATATCACAGAAAAATGTCCCTCTATACTAGGACTTAAAGTTGTATTTACAGGGGGACATCCTGAAGCTGAATACTTGTATGCTATGGGAGAAAAAAGAAATTGGCCTCACGTAGGTGCGGGTATGGCTCCTGAATTTTCTCCACACTATTTTGGTTATAATTCACATGCATATTATTATCCTAACACTAATTAGAAGTGGCAATATGGAAACCAATATCAGCATGGGAAACCTTCCCAACCATGGCAATAAGGTTGGAGAGGGCCAACTCATTCTCCAAATTCCTACCAGCCACCCATGCAGTCATATGCATCTACACATACACATTATCCAATGCCTCAACCTCTGAGTTAGTCTACTCCACCATTACCTTTACCTCCACCTTTTCGACCTCCTTATTTGCTTGCTCAACCTATGCCTAATCGTAACAATAATAAAGCAGTGCAAATGATCTTTGTAACTAACCCACCTTTATTCGAGTACTAGTCTATTCCAGTTGGGGTTCATGATATTAAATTAAAATCGAGAAGGATTGTAACATATAAAAATTGGAAGCAAGCTAGAGTGATTATTGAAGAGAAAGAAGAAGATGAAACTCTTAATCATTCTCCAAAAGTTGTCACTAAGCAGCCCTTACCCTTTGAATCCTTGCCATCTTCTTCCAACTAGCCTCCCTTCCTAGAGAGGCTAGTAATGGAAGAAGTGAGCCTATTTATGAGACTAGCTTGACATCAGAGCTTTAGAATCTTTTCATTAAGATACCTCTACTCCAAGCCATCAAAGAGATCCCTATTTATACCAAGATCATCAAGGAACTCTATCTCAAGAAACCTAGGAGGAAGAGATTGGAACCCCAAACCATTCAATTTGTTGGTAGGGTAGCAAAGTTGATGGCGAGATGTGTGCCTATGGAAAAATACACTGATCCTATAAACCCCATTGTCTTAGTTTAGAGTGGTAATGGACTCTAATGTTCTTATAGACCTAGGAGCAGCCATTATTGTCATGACTAAGAAAACCATGGATCAACGTCAGTTATCTCATCTTCACCCTAATCCCACTATACTTGAATTAGCAGATAGATCTAAAATTAAGCCACAAGGAGTATTGGACAATGTGATCATCTCATTAGATTCTTGGGAATAACTTGTTGATTTCATTGTGCTTCAACCAAAGAACCCAATAGGAGGACATCCCTTGATGTTGGGTCGACCATGGCATGCTACAGCCAATGCATATATTGGATGTCGCTCCGGTGATATGTATATTTCGCATGGAGATTCTAGGAAGAAAGTTACCTTATACCCCCTGCTAGATCCATTCAAGACCTTCGAGATACTTTATGGTTGGATAAGTGATGAGGAGAGTCAACCCATTTCCTTTATCCATCAGCATACTGGGTCTTCACAAGAAAATGAGATTCGAGATTCCCTGAATAATCTAGACACTATGCCTAATTTTGAGCTATTGAGCCAGATTTTCAGCCTAGATTTTCAAGATAACCATGATTCTCATTCTTCTGTACCATTGCATTTGACCACCCCCTTGAGTACTCCTAAGCCTGATACTAATCTTGTTGAGATTAGCCTCTGTAAATCCTTGTATATTAGTTCAGATTTGGACACATCTCATCGAGAGCAGCTTGTGATTTTGTTGTAAACCAATCTTAATGCCTTTGCATGGGGCTATGAAGATATGAAGGGAATTCCCCCTGAAACTTGTACACATTTTATCTATATTTAGGAAGGCGCCCGGCCTGTCCGACAACCCCAAAGGTGAATGAATCCGTCTCTAAGAGATATTGTGAAGGAAGAAGTACAGAAACTCTTGGATGCTGGTTTTATCTATCCTATTTCCGAAAGTCAATGGGTCTCTCCATTAGTGTTAGTACCTAAGAAAGATGGAAGATGGTGTATTTGTATTGATTATCGAGAATTAATCAAAGTGACTCTCAAATATTACTTCCCTCTCCCTTTCGTTGACTAGGTGGTTGATACCCTTGCAGGAAAGAAATATTTTTCCTTTTTGGATGGCTTCAATGGTTATAACCAAATATATATTGCACCCAAAGATCAGGATAAAACTAATTTTACAAGTCCATGGGGTACACTTGCTTATACAGTGTTCCCCTTTGGTTTATGTAATGCCCTGGCTACCTTTCAAAGGGTAGTCATGGCCATTTTTGCTGATCTAGAATTTGTAGAAATTTATATGGATGAATTTTTTGTGTTTGGTGATTCTTTTGAGGAAGCTCTCACAAATTTGGAAAAAGTACTTCTTCGTTGTCAGGAAGCCCATCTCGCCTTGAGTAACAAGAAATGTAGATTAATGTGTAAATCAGGAATGGTACTTGGCCATTTGATTTCTGGTAAAGGTATCCAGGTTGATCCAGCAAAGATCGAAATCATTCTACATCTTCGTACACCCAAAACTCAAAGGGAAGGAAGAGGTTTTTTAGGACATGCTGGTTACTATAGGAGATACATTGAAATTTCTTCTAAGATAGCTACTCCTCTTTTCTGACTTCTAGCTAAGGATAGTGAATTTTCTTGGACCACATCTTGCCAACTGGTCTTTTGAAACATTGAAGGAAAAGTTAGTACATGCACGAGTTTTAAGAGGTCCTAACTGGTCTCTACCTTTTCATATTTCCTCTGATGCTTCAGATTTGGCTATTGGTGCAACTTTAGGACAAGAGGAAAATAAACAATCCTATGCTATTCATTATATTAGTAAGAATTTGTCTTCCGCTAAAGTAAATTATACAGATACAGAGAAAGAGTTTTTAGCTATAATTTTTGCAATTAGTAAGTTTAGTCACTATATTACAGGATATGAAGTATTTGTACATATGAAGGAGCTAGTATATGGC
The DNA here is from genome assembly GCA_000404065.3 of Pinus taeda. Lineage (NCBI taxonomy): Eukaryota > Viridiplantae > Streptophyta > Pinopsida > Pinales > Pinaceae > Pinus > Pinus taeda. The sequence continues at coordinate 140,225 of APFE030570488.1, forward strand.
AAACAAGTTCTGTTACCAATTGAATTCTAGATCAGAACTTTTAGAACTGCAGTTCAATTAGGACTAGATCTCTCTGAGGCACAACAGCAACGTCTTCTCCAATTAAATGTGTTAGATGAATTTCATAGTGATGTTTTTAAATAGAACATAATAATTCAGTAGCAACATAAAAGGTGGCATGACAAGTCTATTTAGAAAAAGCAATTCCAACCAGAGGATTGGGTGCTCCTTTATGATTCTAGATTTAAAATCTTTAAAGGGAAATCCCATACATGTTGGATGGGAGTTTATGAAGTAATCCAAGTATTTGAGAATGGAGCAGTAGAAGTTAAAACTATTGATGGACAAAATTTAGTATTATTGGTAAATAGACACAGGTTAAAGAAGTATTTTCAACCACCTACCAGGAAAGATTTTACACAACAAGTCCAACAACAATTTGGGATGGTAATGGTGAATGGTAATACCAACCTTTTGAAAACATGAATTCTCTTTCTTCTTAAAAATAAAATAATAAAAAAAGGAATAAAATAATAAAAAATAAGAAAAGTAAAGAAAAATATTTTCCTGTAATTATGAAAATCAGTTTGCTGACATGACTGTAGAAGGATCAACCTAAAAACTAGCTTGTTGGCAGGAAGATCAAAAATTTCTAATAAAAATAAAATGTTGCTTGATCTTTAGATATGCTAGCAACCACCAAGTAAAAGTAGGTTCAACAAAACCAATCTTTATACAGTTGGGGTAATTAGCATGGATATTTTTACTCAAGTAATGCTTAATTTTCACTGCAATTATTTTTTCTTGAACCAGTGCAGGCATACCTTCTAGAAATGTTTTTTCCTTTCTTCATATTCCACTTTCATAATATTCCCTCAGTTTTCTTCTTCGATCCCAAAATTATTAACCTTCCCACATTCTTCTAAAAATTACCTTGTCCACTTCGAAGAAATCCCACTTTACCCTTCAAATTTTTTCCTATCCCACTTCTGTTTATTCCCTCTTTTGGTACTATTCCTGAAGTCCTTGTAACAGAATTCCTTCCCATTCTGAAAATTCCCTTCTTCCCACTTCTTTAATCCCTCATGAATTTATTGCAGGATCTCTCACACAAGAACAAAAAGATATGCTCTGAAGCATCAAGAAAGGGCAAAGAAAATTTTCAGTATAAGTTGAGGAAGTCATGTGGAAATCCAACCTATATTATTTAAATTCTCTGTTTTTAGATATTATGCTTGCACTAGTGTAAGCATGTTGTCCTATATGGTAAAGCAAGTAGATTGGTACCAACAGAATAGTATAATTTAAGTGGTGCAAGCAAATCAGTGCAAGCATGCACCCCATCCGCAACATAGTACAAGTTATTATTTTCATAGCATACGGCATAAGAAAGTGGTTATCATGAAAACTTATATGAAGTATTTTCACTTAGCTGATGAGTACTTATGCTATCATACTAAATAGGAGAAAATTATTTAAAGTACAAGGTGTTTTTAAGTTATAAATCATGATCTTTTTAATGAATGCTAAGTTCTTTTTCAAATTATGAAGGAATGCGGAAATATTTTAACTATTGCTTGGACATAATTACCCCTCTCCGCCATAATCATGAACATCCTTCACTCATAATTATTACCTCACCTAGCGTTAAAACATCACTGCAAGTACCAATCCAGTTTGACCACAAAGATGTCGTGCACCTACGGTGAATGAACCGGTGATACGATGGAAAGAATGGTGGACAGTTGGATTGCTATTTATAAGGACGGATTTGCCCGGTATTGCATGTAAAATTTCAGAACTCGACTGTTCATAGCCATTAAGCAGTGATGCCGCTTGTTTGGAATGAACCCTCGTCTCTCAGCAAAATAGAGCAAAATGCCAAGTATCATAATAGTCTTGCATTATTACGAGACTCGAGTTTTCTTCTGTTCTTGTAGAAGTTTGACGGGCATGATAAAGAAGTGGCTTTACAGTTTGCACAGAGTTTTAGAAATGGCCGAGTGAAAATTTGGTCTCTCAAATTTAAAGTTACAGAAGAGTTCATGGCAACAACGATAGGCTTGGAGAACACTGGTGAACAATGGTTCAAGAATCGGAAGCTAGAAATGAAGCGCTGGCAGCATTTTGTCATTGATAAGAAGATAGAGGTAGACTGGAAGGTAGGAGTTCCATGCAGTGCCCTGCTGGGATAGTGGAAAGATCTCCTTTTCATCTTACAAAAGTTTGTGACTTGCGAGGGAAGATACACCCACACATTGGTATATCATTTTAGAATGTTGCATCTTTTTGAAGTCGGCCAGCATGTTCGGTGGAGGATGAATTTCCCTTATTTTCTACTTAAGAGCTTGCAGAAAATGGCTAAAGGTGTGCAGGATGGAAGGGCAGACTAGGCTGACACAAGTCTATATCACCACATCTTGATAAACATTTTGGTCCTAAAATATCTAGAGGCGAAAGGTATGACATGGGAGGCATTGTTAAAACAGTTGCACAAAGAGATAGCTGCTGGAAAGGAGATAGATGACCCTGCCAGCACAAGCAAGGGCCTGAGTAAAAATGAAAAGGGAAGTCCTTCTTGCACCATTGCAAAAAGGAGATGATCTGAAAAAGAAGAAAAGGCCTCATCTTCAAATAAGAAAACGGTTAGCGCACTCATTGAGGAGACCCCTTCTACGCTTGAAAATGACAACTTGTCAGTCCTTACGGATGCATAAAAGTTTGCAGAGGTCGAAGACAATGCTCTGTTGTAAGATTTCATAAAAAAGCCCTGGAAAAGAGTAAAGTCTTTGATGTAGGCAAAGAATCACAGTCCCCACAGGTCGTGGAATCCCCTCTTACACTAGTACAAGAAGAAACACTAGTGTGAGAAGAAGAACCAGAAGAAGAAGAAGCAGAATAATAAGAAGCAAAAGAAGAAAAGACAGAAGGAGAAGAATTTGAAGAAGAAGAAGTAGGAGGAGAAGAATCTGAAGAAGAAGAGGGAGAATTTAAAAAGGAAGAGGAAGAACCCACAGAAAAAGAAGCAGAAGAAGAAGAACTAGAGGAGGAAGAAATGGAAGAAGAAGAACCAGAGGAGGAAGAACTAGAAGAAGAGTGACCAAAGGGAGAAGAGTTTCCTAATGTAACCATGACAGATATGGAGGTCCTTGAGGAAGATACAACTCCTACAAAAACACAAAAGGAAAAAGATTTGGTAACTCCCGCTGCTCGGGTAGTTGAGTTAGAGCTTCAAGTGCAGAATTTACAGTAGCTTGTAGCCATAGCGCAGGAGGATAAAGAGCAGAGCATAGGAGAATTGACAGCAGAGATCTAGAAAATGGAAAGAGAAGTTAAAGTCAGGAAGTACCGAGTTGCGCAATGTTTCAGGCAACTTAAAAAGGTGACAAAGAAATTAAAGACCATCATAAAGAAGACGTCTAAAACATTGCAGGCTGACGACAATATGCCAGAGTAGGATTGAGCTGGAACTCTCAAATTTTTCAAGTTTTTTTGCAGAAGTAAAGAGTTGTGTGAGGACACACAACAATTTAGGGATGGGAGGATGTTAGTCCCCTAATTTTCTCTCTTTTGACCATTTTTCCCTTCCTAAATTATAACCATTTACCATTGTTTTACCTCTCTTATACACCCTCATCTTGCACTAGTCTAAGAATGATGACGTATTTCACATGGACTTTATATTTCATATTTTTAACTTAACTTAGCATTAATTAATTATTTATTGCATGATTTCTTGCTTATAATCACTTTTGTAACTTATCTCCAATGCTTGTTTGGTAGTCAAGTGCTTACCATGACTGTTGATCCTAATGCAAGATCAGATCTCGCACTGGAGCCAGCACAGTGAATCTTTGCAGCAGATCCAGACCTCCTTGATCACCACCTCACTTTGCGCAGCTTTGATCATGAGAGCAAGATATATATTAAGGCAGCCGAGCTTCAGCCACAACAACAAGGTTGATCAAAGGTAGCTGAGATTGGATTTATGAAGAACGAAAAACTGGAGATTGGCTACGACCAGTTTTGTTGAAATGTCTAATTTTGAAGGCCGAGAATCTAAATTATGCATATTGGTTATGTAAATGGTTAAACAATCTTTTTGGCCTTTGGCCAAAGACCTATATAACGAAGAATGTAAATAGGACAAGATAGTTTTTTTTATAAGAGTTTGTATAGAAGAGAGATATAACCAGGGACTATGTATTCATGCATGTATTTTCCTCTATGAATTAATAATAAGGGAGCTTCGCCTCATGTTTCATAAATCGTATTTCTGTGTTTGAAAGCTGATCAATTGATAAAATACTGAGCAGCATTCCTATTTGAAAGGGAAACGCGCTAGTTGGCTAGGGCCCATCCAACCCACACGTTTAACCTATTTTCTGTTTCTTCTAATTTATGTTTATACTGTCAACTGTGATTTAATTTACAACACATGTATTCCTATTGAGTGAAAGTGGATCCGCAACATGAAGTAGTCAAAATTCATTTTTTTGCATCTGATTCTGGATTGGTTTTCTCACCTGGTCCAAGTAGGGGAAATAAACCTGCACCAGTGCATGTTGGTGTGCTATTCATTTTCTGCGGTTTTGTTTGATTTGGTTTTCCCCGCCTGGTCCAAGAAGGAGAAATAAACCTGCACTAGTGCACATTGGTGTGCTATTCATTTTCTAGATTTTTGTTTGATTTGGTTTTCCCCGCCTAGTCCAAGCAAGAGAAATGAACTTGCACCAGTGCACGTTAGTGTGATGTAGCAAGCCTTTTTAGTTTACTTCCAGCAGTTTCCTTGCTTTCATTAATACTTCATGACAAGATAAATTATATGGATTGTTTCTTTATTTCTACACTCTATTAAAATTAGAAACATTCATTTTTATGTGTGCAATTGGATTTCACAGTATAGTAACACTTGCAGTAACTAAGCACTTATCTCAAGAATTAAATGCCAACTGCAAGAAGCTCTAATCTGGTGCAAGAAATAGTTTCTTGCCATGGGATCTAAGTGCTCTAAAACTATAAAAGTTCAAGCCCTTGTAGGAAGAAAAATGCTTTTAGCACAAACACGATTTATACCCTCCACTTAAAATCTTTGTTCCTGCACTAGTGCAAGCAGACTGTGATAGTGCAAGACAAATTAGTGTAAGAAGGAAATCTTTACATAAGCAGGTTTGAAGGGCTCCTATGATGAGACTACTAAAGTGTCTTTGCTAAAGAAAACACACACTCATTAGTTAATCAATAGCTAGCTAGAGTGATTGCCACTTTATTTCTAAATCTCTTTTGCAAATGCATTCTTCCTTGTTCCAGTCATAGATTATTTTGATGGTTCAAGTTGCCTTTTTCTCTCTTAAGTTTGATTCTACAATCTTTCCTTTAAGGAAAGTAGGGATTGACATTAGAAATATTCATACCATCTCTGGCATTGCATGTGCTTTGTCTCTAAGTTTACGAATCCCCTGGGGTTGACAATTTAAGTGTAGAGGACTTTTCTTAAGTGTAATTCCTACACCCAAAACTTTTAAGCATACTAGATCACATTCTAATTATGATATTGTTAACCCTCTCCCAGATCCAGAAGGACTTATTAGGGGAGCCTCTTCAAGGAGAAGACATAAAACCTCTTCTTCTTCTTTAGTTTTACACCTTGAAGACATATCATCTGTAGATCCTTTCTCTTCTGGGCCATCCAATCCTGATTGGACTGAAATACCTCCTAGGGTTTCTGAACTCCATTCAAGAGGATTAAATCTTCCAGCAACCTTTTTAATACAATCAGTTGAGTCATATCAAGTCCCATCCATTCTTATAAAATCACCTTCATCTAAGGAAGAATTGGGTTTACATTTACCTGAATTCAAACCTACAGACTTGATTTCTCCAACTCCTTATTCTTTTCCATCAACCTCTACTAATCATGAAGATAAATTTTCTGTCTATTCAAATCCTCTGTTTGGTAATAAGGAAGACTTTCCATTAGGAGTTCTGAAGTTGGTTATCAAAACCCCTTTGAAATCTTCAAGGAGGTCTCCTCCCTCTTTTTCTCCTCCACATAGTAATACCCCTACTGACTCCTCTTCATCACCTTCATCTTCATCATCTTTCTCTTCCTCATCATCATCCACTCACTCACCCCACACTCCTCCTACTAATATGGCTTTTCGATCCATTGTGCAAGCAAGGTATGTTGCTCTAGTCCTCCCTAGAAACTTGGCAAATTTTCTTGATGGATATCTAAAGCATTTACCAAGATTTAATGGAGTAACAGGTTCCTCAAAAAAGGATCATGTATCAACTTTCCTAGATTTTGCTGACAGTATGAACATAGAAGAGGAAGATGCTTATATGAGATTATTTTTACAATCCTTAGAAGGAAATGTTAGGATCTGGTTTAGTCAACTTACAGCTGACTCTATTACAACATGGATTGAGCTCATAACTATCTTTAAAAATTAGTGGGGGTTAAATAGGGATCTTGTTTACTTTCTCATTGAATTTGAAGAATTGAAGAGAAATCCCAGTGAACTAGTTGTTGAATTCATCAAGAGATTTAATAAACTCTATCATAAAATGCCTGCTGATTGTAAACCACCAGTAGCAGTTGCAAAATTCATATTTTCCAAATCATTTGAAGATGACTTTGCAGTGATGCTAAGAGAAATGGTATCTAACACATTGGAAGACATGCAGACAAATGCTATAGAGGAAAAAGCTCATAGGTCTAATTCTGGCAAATTTAAAGCTAAAGTAGAGAAAGAAGAAAGAAAATTAAAAGATAGGATTGATGAATCATCTTCTTCCAAATCTAAAATTGAAGATAAAAAATCTGATGAAATTACATATTTACTTAGAAACCTTTCTAATAGGATTTCTAAAATTGAAACACAACCTAGAACTACTCAACAAACTGCTATCAGACCTCAAGCTCAAACTCAATTCCAAAGAACTCCTCAAATGTAGGATTCGTCAGAGACTAGGTTCTGATCAAAACATTCAAGCACCCTTGTTGATTGATGATCAACAACCACAAAATACATGCCCTTTAATCACTCAAGATATCAATAATATTGATTCTTCAACAGTACAAATGGCAATAGTTCCTTCATCTTCCCCTCAGTCTTTTGAAAAAGAATAAGGAGATGCTCAACTTTAAAAAAACCAAGTGTTTAGGGACAAAGGTCCCCTAGGGTCTTGGGTTAATACCCTAGCAGAGCGGGGGTTATCTATAAATAAAAACAATCATTCCATACAGCCATGATATTGATATAAACAAACTACACGAAGAGAGGTGCACCTGGGGTCCTTCGATTGGGTAGATCCAGCTAGGGTCCAAACCCTCTCGAAGTTCCTTTCAATCCTTCAACCTGCAAGGAAATCAATTCAAAGAAACATAGCAGTACATGGACCAAGCATCATAAGAAAATCAACTTCATAGCATATTAAAAGGTAGTTAGTTATACAATTGAAACAACCATTCATATGTAAATCATAACATTGATCTCATAAGCATGAAGAAGATTAATATCACGAACAAGACAGGTGATTATTTTATTATAGATAACTAAAATACAGTAAGAAATGATTTCACCTGAGTCTTCCTTTTGCAGGTTCCAAGCGGAATCATCCTCTGGATTCATCCAATCTCAAGCATTCAACAAACTCCTTCCATGGCTCACTCAAGGATATCTCAACCAATGGAGAGACATCATAACTCAAGGAAACAAGGGTTTCCTGTAATGGGGGAAGTGTTGGAAGCACAAGGATCTTCGGACCTGATCAGGGATAATCTCAGCAGAGTGATTTTTCTCTCTATTCTCTCCTCCTTTATGTCTTCCCATTGAAGTTTTTTATACTTCTCCCAAAGTAGTTTTTTAGCTGGGAATTCGTTGGGAACAGTTGGGCCACGAGCACTAATAGGTAATCAACAAGTAAAACCTGTGATCTCCACGCGAAATTAAGGGGATTTATTTTTTTTTAAGTGTTTTAAGACATATGCGGGTTGGGTATACGCAAACCCACATACACACACGTTTAGCTCGGGTCAATGTCGCGTATAGGAAGTAAACCACTGTCTTTTAAGTATTTGGACCAAGTCTAGAAGGAGGGGTTGCCCTAGGCCATGAGTGCAGCATCACAAACATCAAAAGTGAGATTTGGAGCTATAACAGGTGCCCCCTAATATATGAGGTCAAAAGTGGTACATGATGGCCGAAATGTATTAAGTAAGTGCATGGAAAGGAAACTTGTCAAAAACAGAGAAGGACTTCACCAGAGTTTAGCCTACCAAGCCACAAAAGGAGATCAAAAAGAAACATTGTCTGATGTGCGAATACCCATGCTCAGAGAAAGTAAAGCATATCCACATATCATGTACAAGAAGATCCACTAAGTATACAAGTATAAAAGACTGGAAAATACATAATGGATCATCTGATCATGATCGAACAAGTACATGTCTGAATATCACATATAAGAATGTCAATGATTCTGAAGGATGAAGTGGATCATTGATATCCAAGACTGATCCCAAAAGTACCAAATGAACATGATAGAGTAAGATGGTACTACACTGCAAACTCAAGTGCCAGCATATAGAATGTCGCCATGAATGACTACAACATATAAGGGGGAGTGGCATCAACGAGTAGCAGTAGGAGCAACTGTCAAGTGAACCAATGAATGTTAATGCAACCTAAGGTCTTCACCGACTGCTGTGGTAAATTTCTACACCATGTGAATAAATGATCTGAAGTCAACCATGTGAGAAATCATTTGATTACCGGCCATTGATGTATACATTAACAAACGTGAGACTAATCACCGATAATGATAATGAGTGTCAAGGTACCTAGTACAATCTAACAAGTGTGAATAGATGAGATCGAGTTGAACACCTGTAAGAATCTATCAATTAGGAGACAATGATGGTTTCCCACTGTCGATATCGAAGGATCTGCCACTAATGATTGCAAACCCCAAGGTATTGCCAAATGGACTCTAGATCTTTTCCCCGGAGCAATGAGTCATAGTCGATGAGGAAAGATCCACTAGAAGGAAGGCATTAAGGCATACTTCATCAATCTAGTGCGAGTGTAACCCGTAGGCCAATAATGTGGAAGGAATCAGACGAAAAAGATGTAGTAACCTCGACCAAAGCACATTTCCAGCATACACAAGATGTGGCTAGCGCACAACAGAAATCCTCTGAACTAACCAATGATGAAAGCTGACACAGAGGTGAGGTATCCACCAATAGGGTCAAATGGAAACCAAGGTACTACACAAATCCCAATGTGACTATATAGCAGCATATGATGACTCTGTATAAGTTTGTCATGCAGGAGGCATGAACGAACCCTCCATATGATTGGAAGAGATAACCAATCGGGGGAGAACTGACTCAATAAAAAGGTTAAGGCATAACTAATTCAAACTAAATCCCGCTCAAACAGAGGAGACTTTGTCTTGAGTGCTTTGTTCAAGGGCGACACGGCTAACTTTAGCTACCAACAATAAGTGGAAATATTGTCCCGTTCCCGCTCTTTTTGGAATATATAATTTTTTTGTATTTTTCTTTAAGCTGGAAAAATAATAAAAGAATGCTATAGTACAGTGGAAAGAATGAGTGTCGATGAAATAGATGATCTAGTTCCTAGGATTGGAACAATCCTATGCTCAATGCAAGGAGGTGAAAATTGATTGTACAATGCACTTACTAGATCAATTAGATAGTTGGTTAGGCTTTTAGCTATTCAGATAGTTAGCGTGCAAAGAAGTCAACTATTGGGGAAAATGAAGGCTAGGTGCATACCACCCTCAAACTGAGGCAGGCTAAATGGGTGAATCAAGTGATTGAGGATATGCTAAGAATGTATGTAATTCTGTAACACCCTCTTCCCACATCTAGCTAAGAAATAGGCCAGCTGGGGTAAACATGTGACGAGAGGCTACTATGATTGGATTCAACCTCCTATGTGACCTTCAAGAAGTGGAATTGACAAAAACAAAACATACAGACCTTCCACATCAACTACAAGATTCCCATGAACCATCCCAACCATTCAGGTAGCTAGCCCATGGGTCCCACTAAGGTTTTAGACCACTTTACCTCTGGGCACTCCCATGTTATGGGCCTCACAGCATGTAGGAGATTTTGGACGCTCTCATGACAAGGCATGCCAGCATCGAGGGAATATTTTTCTCAGTGGTGTGCCAACATCCCCATAATTTCAGCCACTTTTTTAGGGTGATAGCCTAGGTCACTACCCAGAATTGAATGAAACATTCATAACAGAAAGATAACAAGGAAACAATGATGAAAATGTAAATACTTGAACAAGCCCCTAATCTGACCCCTACTAGCCTTGACAAACATTTCATCAAAGATATCAAGAATATGTAATCTACAGGTGTAAACAACATATTTAAGCATAGGGATCTCATACTTATCTAAGAATCACTAAGGAGCATTGTACCCTTATATCATTGTTTCATTATCATCTATTAGGTCATAGATACATTTTTCATTCATTGACAAGTAAAAATATGATGAGAGCCATACATAGTCAGTGTCATCAAACATATATGCAAACAACATAATAGTAACATAAATACCAAGGAAATCACAACCATATTATCCACATATAAACCAATATAATACTCATAGAATTACAAGGATAAATAATCTCATATTGATGATGCAAATGCAAACCTGTGATGGGACTACCACATTGCACCCGACTATAGAATGGTTGAGAAAAATCTCTCTTCAAACATTCACCCCCATGCCATATTCCAAGCATGAATGTGGCACTCGAAACAAAAGAACCAACCAGGGTATCTCGAGGCTAAACCACCTCACCCTCATCAATAGAAACTAGGCTTTACAGTAATCCATCTCGGATCACTACGCCAATGTAGTAAACATGTAATAATAGGCTTTACCATCATCTCCAGCATATTTCTATGCCAAACAAGCATGGACACCACAAGATTTATCCACCTACATCGTGAGGAATTTTCCTGTCTCCTAGTCTCTCAGGATTTACAGCAATCCACACAGGATCATTACGTCCTAAATCGAGACCCACTCTCCAGGATTTACTGTATATCCTAATCTAGGATTACTAGGCTCAACAGAGAGAAATCCACCTCTTGCCTTTACCATATATCTCTCCATTCATCGGCAACGATTCCTAGTCCCACCAAGGAAACATAATCCCTGATTTATTGTATCCCATAGTCTGGCTCAGGTGTTACTAGGCCAGTGGATTTACCATGATCCTTAATCTGCTCCAGGGACCACTATGCCATGTGTTATATAATTCATATATCCACCTAACTTAGCTTCGAATCCATCCAGAAGTCCATCTCAAACAAAACATGACAACCCCATCACACCATGACTATTCGAAAATGGTAAGGCTAGGATGGACACACTGTCACACCTGGAAAAACTCATGCCCTAACAGAAAAAGAACCACATGCAATACCATGCATGCCAAATAGAAAGGAAAATAAACATGCAAATCAATACCCACAAAGAATATTGTTGTAGTTGCTTGATCCTTCTCTTCCTTGCTTGCTCCTTCCTTCCTCTTTCCTTCTTTACCTTTCTTATCTAATGCCAAAATTCTCCAAGAAAACTCTAAGTTTCGAAGAGTGAGAGAGAGAGAGAATAATGAGAGAGCTCCAAAGTAAACTAACAAAAGGTTACATACTAATCCCTAGAAGCCGTTTTATCAAATAGTCCTCCATTTTATTCATTTTCCATTATATTCCTTCATTTTCCTCCTCACATGCAACCTGTGACCTTTCACCTTCCTTTTATCCTAATTTCCATTACTTTCATAAATAAATGTGCCAACAATGTCATTTCGCTAAGGAGATCTTGTTTGGTTTGATGCAAAATTACACATGTTTCCCAATATGGAACTCATTAAACAACTTATTATGATCTGCGTGAATCTTCTACCTATCTTGTGCTGCCTTTAGATTCTTATTTATAACTTGCATTTTTTTTTCCTTGTCTGCCAACATGTCTGGTCCAACCAACACCCAATTAACTCGATAGATCCAACTGATGGGATTATTGCAACTCCTACCATACAATGCCTCAAATAGACTCATCTTTAAAGATTCATGATACCCATTGTTGTAAGTGAACTCTACTAGTGGAAGATACTCTTCGCACTTTTGTTTTTGATGCATCATGTACATCCTCAAGATGTCCTCCAATATCCTTTTGACCCTCTCCGTTTGTCCAGTTGTTTGCATATGATAAGGTGTACTGAAGGCCAACTCTATGCCCAAACCTACAAACAACTCCTTCTAAAACTTGGAAGTGAACTTTGCATCCATGTCCCACACAATCTTCTTTGGAATTCTATGCAATATGGCCACTTATATTATGAATACCTATTCTACATCACTAGCTAAGAATCTATACTTCACTGGAATGAAGTACACAACCTTTGTGAACATGTCCACCAAAATCATGATGGAATCATGCTGTCTCACTGTCCTCGAAAAACTTGTGATAAAATCTAAGGAAATGACCTGCTATTTCCATTCTGGAATCACAATCAGTTGTAACAACCCACCTGGATGCTTAGACTCTGCCTTACAACACTGAAGTTTGAAACACCTAGCAAAAAAATCTATTACATCCTTCTTCAGATTTGGCCAACAATATAATTTCTTCACTGCGGTCATTGTCTTTTGGTAGACTGGGTGACCTGAATATAGTTTCGCGTGAAACTACCTTAAGATAATGTTCTTGATATCACTATTGTTTGGAACATATATCACATCCCTAAATCTAACCAATCCATTTGTTTTAAGGCAATAGTCCACATCCTGTGCACCTACACCTGCACTTATACTTCTACTACTACCTATATGTGTGCTCTACTGCAAATTGTGCACAATATCCATATACATGAGATCGTATTGACCTACCTGAAAGATCCCATCATGTAAGTCTTTCCCATAAGAGATGATAGATGCTGAGTGATTTCTTTGTACCTGCCTACTAAGATCATCTGGCACCCTATTCTCCTTTCCTTTGATGTACCTTATCTCGAAGTCAAATTCACTGATTGTGGCCAACCATCTAGCATGCTAGGTGTTTAGATTTGGTTAGACAAACAAATACCTTAGCCCAATGTGATTACTCATCAGCACAAACCTCTTGCGAAGAGGATAGTGCCTCCACATCTTCAATGCATGTATTATCGCTGCTAACTCAAGATCATGTGTTGGGAAAATCCTGCTCATACCCATTTAGTTTCCTTGACTCATAACATACCACCTATCCATCCTGCATAAGAACTCCACCAAATCCTCTTTTACAAGCATATGTACATACTACAAACTCCTTGTCTAGATCTTCAATTTGTAACACTGGTGCATGTGTCAACAACTGCTTAAGTTTCTCAAAACTTGACTCGCACTCCTCTATCCATTCAAACTTCTTACCTTTCCTCTACAATGATGTAATAGAATAAACAAATATGTGAGAAGTTCAAGATGAACCTCCTATAATAGCCTACCAATCCCATGAAGGATCTCACCACATCCACATTCCCGGGAGCTACCCACTCCATGATGGTCCTTATCTTTTCTAGATCTACTGCAATGCCTCCTTGGAAACAACATGTCCGAAGTAGTTTACCTCAATCTAAAAGAAACTGCACTTGTTGAGATTAGTGCACAACTGATGCTCTCTCAACAACCTTAGCACTGCTACTAAATGTTCAGCATGCTCTTCCCCATTTTTAGAATATACCAATATGTCATCAATGAACATAGTAACAAAGTTATCCAAATACTAACGCAACACACTATTCATCAAGCACATTAATGTAGCTAGAGAATTATTCAAACTGAATGGAACTACAACAAACTCATAATGCCCATACCTAGTGTGGAACGTTGTCTTGTAAATGTCCTCTTCCTTGATGCGTACCTGATGGTATCCTGATCTCAAGTAGATCTTTGAGAACACTGCTTCTCCCTTCAGCTGATCGAACTAGTCATCAATCCTTGGTAACAGATGCTTGTTCTTGACGATCACTTTGTTCAACTTCCTATAGTCAATGCACAATCTGAGAGTATGATATTTCTTCTTTACAAACAACACTGGTGTACCCCAAGGAGATACACTTGGCCTAATATATCCCTTGTCCAACATTTCCTTCAACTACAACTACAAATCTACCAATTTAGGTGTGCTCATCTTGCAAGGTGTCTTTGATGGTGGAGCTACACCTGACACTGACTCAATAAAAAATTATACTTCCCTGTGAGGTGGAAACTCTAAATGACTTCAGGAAATACATCCTAAAATTGTTGTATAAATGGTTAACTTCTCAAAACATTTGCATCCTCAAATTCCTTACCCTTGTCACTAGAAATGTGCATTGTTAATAACATACACCCTTTTCTGCGACTACATTTTTCCTGCATAGTAGTCACCATCCTAATTGATGTAGATTTCTACTTTCCCTCTAAGACTCTTGGTTCCCCATTGTCATCCAAACACTCAAGGGCTTTGTCGTGACAATCCACCTTGGTCCTATGAAGGTACAATCAATCCAGACCCAACAACATATGGTATGATCCCAACGGTGATACATTCAAATGTGTTGTGATAGGCATACCATTCAAATCAAAAGCATTATCTCTTACCCATTGATGAAATCACTTCTTTGTACATGTGGCCAACTGCACTAACCAATATTCTACATGAAATTCCTTACCCAAACCAAATTTATCCACCAAGTAAGGACTGACATAACTATAATTAGATATAGGGTCAATCAAAATAGAAATAACTTGATCACAAATCTTACCATCCATCTCAATGATAAATGCCTCATGGTTTGTCTATTTGTTATCCAATGTTGCATAAACATGAGGAACACTCTCACCAACATCCCCAATATTATGTGCCTCCTATGCACTATATATCTTAGGCATACCACCCTGATTCTTTGGACAATCTCTCTTAAGGTGATCCTCAGTACATGTCCAACACTCCAACCATCTAGTACCCTCACCTCTATGCTGTTGTTGACACTCATGTCCATGTCTACATGCATTGAACCTCTTTTATGGTGGCACATTTTCTTTCTCGTCTGCATACTGAGACCTTGCTCTTTTCGGCTACCATTTACTTTTATCTTTGTCTTTTTCTTTCCATCCTTTCTATGATTCATTCTTACGTTTTGACAGTTCATAGCAATGCTTCAATTTCCTAATGACTTCCTGAAGTGACCAAGGATCATCATACTCAATCCGATCTCTAAATTATAATGACAATCCACTGACAAATAGTTGAACTTTAGCCTTCTCATATTTAAGATACAATACATACCTCAACTGCTACAGGAACTTAGTCGTGTACTCTTCATTTGTCATGGTTCCCATATTTATCTCATAGAATTCTTTGGCCTTAATCCCGTAGTACCTTTCTGACAAGTACTTCTTCCTGAAAATACACTTGAACTCACACCATGTCAAGTCATCTATGCTGATGTCTCTAACCTGCTTCACATCTTCCCACCAGATGTTTGCTTTACCTCTCATGCTGAAGATAACTATTATGGCCTTCATATTATCTGTGTACTCATGCAACTCAAAGAACTTATTCATCCCAAGTATGCAAGCATTTGGATCTTCTGGTTTCTTTAAGTATCCATCAAAAGTAGGTGTCTTTTCTTTCTTAAACTCATTTGGTAAGTATCCCCTATAAGTCATCCTATAAGGATGATAACAATGACAATTGTGATGTCTATTAGGACCAGAACTAGAATAGTACCTGTATCCATCACCTCTTCTATCTGGAGTGTCCAACAACCTGTCATATCTAACTGTGTCATCTCTATCTAGAATGTGACCACCATGAGACCAACTTCCATATCCCCCATTAGTTTTGTCCTCTTGTCCATGGCCAATTCCAAGTGGCCCTTGTCACTCCAATTCTGACAACTTCCAAGGAGTATAACATTAACCTCTCCTTATTTCTCTTATTCATGTATGATCATGTCATTATCTGCCTTACAACTCCTTATTTTTTCCTTCAAGCTTCTCAATGTGTCTACCAAAGTAGGAGTGCTCAACACCACATTGCTCATCTTATGCATAGGGAGAGTATTTGTATTCTACCATCTCCCTAGTCATTTTGACCTCTTTCCTGCAAGGCATACAAATAACATTTTTTTTGTATAATAAAATAATCAAAATAAAATTATTTATATAATATAAAATATAAAATAGAAAATTAAATTAAAATTTAAATTTATTTTCATTTAAATAAATAATTAGAAAAACCTATATATAAACACAATATAGTAGAATGCTAAATTTAAATTTAGAAAACTAAAATTTATTCCAAACAAATAAAAAAAAAATTAACAAACTTTAAAAAGAAAATGCATAAAAAAAATTGAATTAATATTTGTTTGTTTTATTAAGTTGTGTTGTTTCTTTCAATTAATATTTTTAAACTATTATATGTTTATCTCTTTTTTTTTTCTTTTTTTTTGTAAGGTTTGTAGGACTACATCTTCATCATGTCCATCTTCTCACTCCGATTGAGGGGTTAGCACAATATTTGAACCCAAGGCTTCGGGGTAGCACAAGATTTTAACCCAAGGCTTCTCATTCAGTGAGACTTCATTTCCACGGCCATTGCCAATTGAGCTACCCCAGGCAGACTATATTTTTATCTTTTTAAAATATGTGCTTTAATTATTATTTCTTCCCTTCTATATTTTAAATTATGCTTTAGATTTTTCTGAATGGTTTTATTTTTTATTTTTTAAATTATGTAATTTATGTTATTTAATCATTAAAAGAACACTGTTCAATTTTTAAATTTTATTTAAAAGATAAATGGCTTGATGTAAATTTAAATGAGAAAATAAAAGAAAGTGGGTTATTATTTGGTTATTCTTAAATTATTGATAGATTTTTTTATGAAAAAAATAAACTAAAAAAGTTTATTATTTTTTTTTGTAAGCTTAGTAGGACACTTCCATTCATTTTAAGCAAAATCAGGTTACAACCATATTCAAGGAGTTCAGTGGCCTGAACCTGCCCATTGCAAAACTAGGTCTGTTGGGCATCGAACAACATTATAAGCCATCTAGAAACAATATAGTCTAAGTTTGTCTAACAGTTCCTTATAAGACTAAAAGTCTTGAAACCATCTACAAGCTAAATAACTGTAACATAAAAGCCTAACCAACATATTTACCATACAAAATTAAAAAAAAATTAAATCAAACAGAGTTGAGCATATTTTTATTCATCATAGGAATCCACTCGAGTTAGATCCTTTACACTTGAACCTAGTAATTCAAACTGACGAAGACACAGAATGTGTTTCTCAATGTGACTGAGATGAACACTCTGTTGCTGAATTTGGAACTAGATAAGTAGAAACTCCTTTTGGATTTTCTGAAATCTAGGATCACAATTAAAGAAGCCAGTTGGAGGGTTCATTATACCCTTGGCCACAATAGTTTTCATCAACCAATAAAGGTGAGTGGTATGCTTGTATTGAGAGGTGTGACCTCTGGAATGACCAGGGTCAGGGGCCAGGTCTCTCCAATCTTCCAATTGAAATTCAACTTCTACACATATATAATAGAACAACTACCATCTTAGAGATCAAGAAGGTATTACAGAAAATAATTTGATCAATCAATTAGAAACTAAGTGTTAAACCTTGGATATTTTTGTCAAGAGATTTCATTCAAAACTTAATGTTTTAAATCAGAAAGGGTTGCCAGGATAAGTAGGCTTGAATGATAAATTGATTAGATTAGATGATTATTGTAAAGGATTATATACTGTGGCAGTAGACAAAACCAAATTTGTAGGGGATAAAGGACAGATAAAAGGGAAGGATTTCCTAGAAGCCTTGGAGTATGATTTAACCATCTTACGTGAAATTAAACATTTGTTTCTCACCAAGCCTAATTTCAAGAAATACATAGAGGTCGATGGAACATTTAGAAAGATGGTAAATGAACAAATCCCATGTGAACAAATATGGGATCAACTGTGTGAAGCAATTGAGTAATTTTCTCATTTTTTACAGCAGAACAACTCATCAGTGTTTTCAGGCCAGATCATCATCAGATCCCTAAAGGATAGAGCCACCTCTTGAACAGTTTTTTGTTCCTATTATATTTTTCTATTTTTGTAATTTTGTACTATTTTGAAATTCTATTCCAAACATATTGTAGATCTTTTGTAAAATTTTGTATAAATAAATCCTCCTTTAAGTTATTAAGGGTTGAACCCTTGAACAAGTTATCAAGCAGATTTGTACTAATCTGGAGAATTTTTGAAATAATAAAAGACTTTGAATTTAACTCATATGGTCTGTCTCTCAGTGAGTTGTATTTCATCTTGTCTATTCATTATGTTTTCTTCATATAAATTAAGGCTTTTGCAGTTATCCGATTTAAAATTTAATTGAGTTTCAATTTCATTTTGAATCCTCTGTGAAGTTGTAATTTAAATAAGAGAATAATTATAGAACTATTTCTTATGGTAAATTCCACTTTGAATATAGATTACATTAGATCTTTGTAATAATTTGATTATATTATGTTATTAAGAAATCACTGTTTTCTTAATTTCTTCTTGTAAATGGTTAAATATTCAGTTTGAATATCAAATCAATTATACCTCTCCATACTCTACTTCTCTATCACATTAAAATCAAACTAACCATGTGCAAATAAAGGACAACCTGCTATTTTACCTAAGAATGTATCTAAGTTTAAAGCTCCTGTTTATAAAAATAGTTCACTAGTCATCCAATCATTCAAAACAAAAAAAAAGATTATAGATGCTTTGGCATAAATAATTAACCTTAGGTTATCTCAAAGGACAACATCAAATTGACGCTGTTGGGGGGAGTGAAGGATTGAAAGTTAAATTTTCCTTGGGGCAACGATTTTCCCTTTTTCTTTAAGGTGAATAAAGGATAGGATATAGGTCAAAATATTTCACTAGTGATTCCACTATTGCAAGTTGGCTCCTTTTTGTTAGCCCCCTAATTTTCTCTCTTTCGACCATTTTTCCCTTCCTAAATTATAACCATTTACCGTTGTTTTACCTCTCTTATACACCCTCATCTTGCACTAGTCCAAGAATGATGACATATTTCGCATGAACTTTATATTTCTTATTTTTAACTTAACTTAGCATTAATTAATTATTTATTACATGATTTCTTGCTTATAATCACTTTTGTAACTTATCAATATCTCCAATGTTTGTTTGGTAGTCAAGTGCTTACCATGACCGTTTATCCTAGTGCAGGATCGGATCTTGCACCGGTGCCAACACAACGAATCTTTGCAACAGATCTAGACCTCCTTGATCACCGCCTCGTTTTGTGTAGCTTCGGCCATGACAACAAGATAGATCTGAAGGCAGCCGAGCTTCAGCCACGACAGCAAGGTCGATCAAAGGTAGCTGAGATCAAATTTATGAAGAATGAATAGTTAGAGATTGGCTACGACTAGTTTTGTTGAACTGCCTAATTTTGAAGGCTGACAAGCTAAATTCTACATATCGGTTATGTAATTGGTTAAACGATCTTTTTGGCCTTCGGCCAAAAATATATATAACGAAGAATGTAAATAGGACAAGATATTTTTTTTTATAAGAGTTTGTATGGAACATAGATATAACCATGGAGGTGCTAACAGGCTTGTATTTTGTTATCGCCCAAATCTGGGCTGGACTATATATTCACGCATGTATTTGCCTCTATGAATTAATAAGAAGGGAGCTCCGCCTCATGTTTCATAAATCATATTTCTATGTTTGAAAGGTGATGAATTGATAAAATACTAAGCATCGTTCCTATTTGAAAGGGAAAAGCATTGGCTGGCTAGGGCCAAGCCAACCCAGCACATTTACCCTATTTTCCATTTCTTGTAATTTATATTTATACTGTCAAGTGTGATTTAATTTACAGCACATGTATTCCTATTGATTGAAAGCGGATCGGCAACGTGAAGTAGCTAAAATTCATTTTTTACATCTTATTCTGGATTGGTTTTCTCACCTTGTCCAAGCAAGAGAAATAAATCTGCACCAGTGCACGTTGGTGTGCTATTCATTTTCTCTAGTTCTGTTTGATTTGGTTTTCCCCACATGATCCAAGTAGGAGACATAAACCTGCACCAGTGCATGTCGGTGTGCTATTCATTTTCTACAATTTTGTTTGACTTGGTTTTCCCCACCTGGTCCAAGCAGGAGAAATGAACCTGCACCAGTGCACGTTGGTGTGATGCAGCAAGCCTTTTTAGTTTACTTCCAACAGTTTCCTTGCTTTCATTCATTCTTCATGACAAGATAAATTATATGGATTGTTTCTTTATTTTTTCACTCTGTTAAAATCAGAAACATTCATTTTTATGTGTGCAATTGGATTTCACAATATAATAACACTTGCAGTAACTAAGCACTTATTTCAAGAATTAAATGCCAAGTGCAAGAAGCTCTGATATGGTGCAAGAACTAGTTTTTTGCCACGAGATCTGAGTGCTCTAAACCTAGAAAAGTTCAAGGCCTCACAGGAAGCAAAACACTTTTAGCATAAACACCATTTATACCCTCTGCATAAAATCTTTGTTCCTGCACTAGTGAAAGCAGACTGCAATAGTGCAGGATAGATTAGTGCAAGAAGGAAACCTTTACATAAGAAGGTTTGAAGGACCCATCTGATGAGACTGCTAAAATGTCTCTGCTAAAGGAAACACACACTTAGTAGTTAATTAATAATTAGCTAGAGTGATTGCCCCTTTATTTTTAAATCTCTTTTACAATTTAATTCTTCCTCGTTCCAGTCTTATATTATTTCGATGGTTCAAGTTAATGGCAGAAGTGTCCTCAGACACGTAGTTTTATTAATCAGAAAAAAATTAATTACATATTTGATTTTGCAAGATTTTGCACCCGAACATCCAGACACTCTTGCAATGAGCTATTTATAAGCTCAATGTCCTAAGTACCTCTAATTATGGATCACTTATTAAATAACAAGTGTCCATTTACAATAAATGCTATTCAAAACAACTAGCTAACTAATCTACTAAAATAGAGCCTAAGATACGACACATTTGGAGAGTCATATCTTGTTACAACAATATACTAATTCTAAATGTCTCCATTAAATAATTAAACATTCTAGAATAATAATTATTAATTTAATATCTTAAATTAATAATTATTTTATTCCAACTTTATAACCTATGATAATATTTTATTTTTGGATCATCTAACACAAGTTGCCTTTTTCTCTCTTTAGTTTGATTCTACAATCTTTCCTTTAAAGAAACCAATCTTTCCTTTAAAGAAAGTAGGGATTGACATTAGAAATATTCATACCATCTCTGGCATTGCCTATGCTTCGCCTTTAAGTTTACGAATCCTTTGGGTTGACAATTTATGTGTTGAGGAGTTTGCTTAAGTGTAATTCCTACATCCAACATTTTGGCACCGTTGCCGGGGAGGCAATTTTATTTGGTAAAAAATTTTTGGTTATACAATAGAGGTTATTTTTCCTTTATTTTTTGCAGGAAAACATTCTCTGAAGGAATTTTACTGGTGTTGATTAATTTCTGACAGCATTCTTTATTAGAAGTTGTTTGTTATTTTTCCTTCTTTTTTTTATTTGAATGCCTAGAAAAGGTAGGGGTTCAAAGCCCACTAAGGGCAGAAAGTATTTGGAAAAAAATTGTCATATTGGGTCTCCTTCTGTGAGCAGGAAGCCCAATCCAATTCAAACCCATCAAACAGGAACAGTCCACCTAGATTTTGGTGACAACAGCTCAGGTGTGGTTCAGTGTGTTGGGAGCAAAAGGGAAACAATTGCAGACCATGAAGATCATGTGGAAGGGACTGGTGAAAACCAGGTAGGTGGGGAACAATCCACTTTTGTGCTTCCAATTGTGGACCCCGATACTGTGGCACAAATGAAGAATATTTCACCATCAGCTCTCCCTCATTTCCATGGTAAAGTTCATGAAGATCCTGACTCTTTTTTATTTGATTTTGATATATTGTGTAGAAGTTATGATTATTCAACTAATTCTCAGAAGCTAAGATTATTTCCTGTTACTCTCAAGGGCTCAGATTTACACTTGTTTATAGGGTTAGGACGAAACACTATAGCCTCTTGGGATCAAATGAAGAGAGTGTTTTTATCTAAATATCAAAAATATTGTGAAACTCGGGACATGCAGGATGAGATTTTTATTATCATGCAGGATGATGATGAAACTCTTGAAGATTACCTATAAAGATTTCTCTATATTTTACAAAGGTCGAAACTTAAGCTTGATTCCAGTACTATTAGAACCTTGTTGTTAAGAGGAATTACTGATAATGCTAGAAATAATTTAAATCTGTTAGGACAAGGTGATATTTCTCACCAGACATTCAAACAAATTTGTGAATTATGTAGGAAATTTTCAAGAAATCAGTATAGATCCAGTAGAGGAACTCGAAATAGAAATAGAAAAATTGAATCTACTGATTCTATGATTATTGGACTAGAAAATAAAATGGAAAACTTGAAAATTGATATAATGAGTACTTTTACCAAACACTTGGTCTCATTAAAGTTTCAACAAAAACTCATGAAGGAACAAGTGTCATTAAGTATTTTCTGTCCTAAGTGTAGAGAAAAACATCCTCCTAAAGAATGTCCTGTTAATTTGAAAGAAACTAATAAAGTGTGTTATTTGTGTAGAAGACCATATCACAGAAAAATGTCCCTCTATACTAGGACTTAAAGTTGTATTTACAGGGGGACATCCTGAAGCTGAATACTTGTATGCTATGGGAGCAAAAAGAAATTGGCCTCACATAGGTGCAGGTATGGCTCCTGAATTTTCTCCACACTATTTTGGTTATAATTCACATGCATATTCTTATCCTAACACTAATTAGAAGTGGCAATATGGAAACCAATATCAGCATGGGCAACCTTCCCAACCATGGCAATAAGGTTGGAGAGGGCCAACTCATTCTCCAAATTCCTACCAGCCACCCATGCAGTCATATGCATCTACACATACACATTATCCAATGCCTCAACCTCTGAGTTAGTCTACTCCACCATTACCTTTACCTCCACCTTTTCGACCTCCTTATTTGCTTGCTCAACCTATGCCTAATCGTAACAATAATAAAGCAGTGCAAATGATATTTGTAACTAACCCACCTTTATTCGAGTACTAGTCTATTCCAGTTGGGGTTCATGATATTAAATTAAAATCGAGAAGGATTGTAACATATAAAAATTGGAAGCAAGCTAGAGTGATTATTGAAGAGAAAGAAGAAGATGAAACTCTTAATCATTCTCCAAAAGTTGTCACTAAGCAGCCCTTACCCTTTGAATCCTTGCCATCTTCTTCCAACTAGCCTCCCTTCCTAGAGAGGCTAGTAATGGAAGAAGTGAGCCTATTTCTGAGACTAGCTTGACATCAGAGCTTTAGAATCTTTTCATTAAGATACCTCTACTCCAAGCCATCAAAGAGATCCCTATTTATACCAATATCATCAAGGAACTCTATCTCAAGAAACCTAGGAGGAAGAGATTGGAACCCCAAACCATTCAATTTGTTGGTAGGGTAGCAAAGTTGATGGCGAGATGTGTGCCTATGGAAAAATACACTGATCCTAGAAACCCCATTGTCTTAGTTTAGAGTGGTAATGGACTCTAATGTTCTTATAGAGCTCGAAGCAGCCATTAATGTCATGACTAAGAAAACCATGGATCAACTTCAGTTATCTCATCTTCGCCCTACTCCCACTATACTTGAATTAGCAGATAGATCTAAAATTAAGCCACAAGGAGTATTGGACAATGTGATCATCTCATTAGATTCTTGGGAATAACTTGTTGATTTCATTGTGCTTCAACCAAAGAACCCAATAGGAGGACATCCCTTGATGTTGGGTCGACCATGGCATGCTACAGCCAATGCATATATTGGATGTCGCTCTGGTGATATGTATATTTCGCATGGAGATTCTAGGAAGAAAGTTACCTTATACCCCCTGCTAGATCCATTCAAGACCTTCGAGATACTTTATGGTTGGATAAGTGATGAGGAGAGTCAACCCATTTCCTTTATCCATCAGCATACTGGGTCTTCACAATAAAATGAGATTCGAGATTCCCTGAATAATCTAGACACTATGCCTAATTTTGAGCTATTGAGCCAGATTTTCAGCCTAGATTTTCAAGATAACCATGATTCTCATTCTTCTGTACCATTGCATTTGACCACCCCCTTGAGTACTCCTAAGCCTGATACTAATCTTGTTGAGATTAGCCTCTGTAAATCCTTGTATATTAGTTCAGATTTGGACACATCTCATCGAGAGCAGCTTGTGAATTTGTTGTAAAACCATCTTAATGCCTTTGCATGGGGCTATGAAGATATGAAGGGAATTCCCCCTGAAACTTGTACACATTTTATCTATATTTAGGAAGGCGCCCGGCCTGTCCGACAACCCCAAAGGTGAATGAATCCATCTCTAAGAGATATTGTGAAGGAAGAAGTACAGAAAATCTTGGATGCTGGTTTTATCTATCCTATTTCCGAAAGTCAATGGGTCTCTCCATTAGTGTTAGTACCTAAGAAAGATGGAAGATGGTGTATTTGTATTGATTATCGAGAATTAATCAAAGCGACTCTCAAAGATTACTTCCCTCTCCCTTTCGTTGACTAGGTGGTTGATACCCTTGCAGGAAAGAAATATTTTTCCTTTTTGGATGGCTTCAATGGTTATAACCAAATATATATTGCACCCAAAGATCGGGATAAAACTAATTTTACAAGTCCATGGGGTACACTTGCTTATAGAGTGTTCCCCTTTGGTTTATGTAATGCCCTGGCTACCTTTCAAAGGGTAGTCATGGCCATTTTTGCTGATCTAGAATTTGTAGAAATTTATATGGATGACTTTTTTGTGTTTGGTGATTCTTTTGAGGAAGCTCTCACAAATTTGGAAAAAGTACTTCTTCGTTGTCAGGAAGCCCATCTCGCCTTGAGTAACAAGAAATGTAGATTAATGTGTAAATCAGGAATGGTACTTGGCCATTTGATTTCTGGTAAAGGTATCCAGGTTGATCCAGCAAAGATCGAAATCATTCTACATCTTCCTACACCCAAAACTCAAAAGGAAGGAAGAGGTTTTTTAGGACATGCTGGTTATTATAGGAGATACATTGAAATTTTTTCTAAGATACCTACTCCTCTTTTCTGACTTCTAGCTAAGGATAGTGAATTTTCTTGGACCACATCTTGCCAACTGGTCTTTTGAAACATTGAAGGAAAAGTTAGCACATGCACTAGTTTTAAGAGGTCCTAACTGGTCTCTACCTTTTCATATTTCCTCTGATGCTTCAGATTTGGCTATTGGTGCAACTTTAGGACAAGAGGAAAATAAACAATCCTATGCTATTCATTATATTAGTAAGAATTTGTCTTCCGCTAAAGTAAATTATACAGTTACAGAGAAAGAGTTTTTAGCTGTAATTTTTGCAATTAGTAAGTTTAGTCACTATATTACATGATATGAAGTATTTGTACATATGAAGGAGCTGGTATATGGCAAACAAGTTCTGTTACCAATTGAATTCCAGATCAGAACTTTTAGAACTGCAATTCAATTAGGACTAGATCTCTCTCAGGCACAACAACAACGTCTTCTCCAATTAAATGTGTTAGATGAATTTCATAGGGATGTTTTTCAATAGAACATAATAATTCAGTAGCAACATAAAAGGTGGCATGACAAGTCTATTTAGAAAAAGCAATTCCAACCAGGGGATTGGGTGCTCCTTTATGATTCTAGATTTAACATCTTTAAAGGGAAATCCCATACATGTTGGATGGGAGTTTATGAAGTAATCCAAGTATTTGAGAATGGAGCAGTAGAAGTTAAAACTATTGATGGACAAAATTTAGTATTATTGGTAAATAGACACAGGTTAAAGAAGTATTTTCAACCACCTACCAGGAAAGATTTTACACAACAAGTCCAACAACAATTTGGGATGGTAATGGTGAATGGTAATACCAACCTTTTGAAAACATGAATTCTCTTTCTTCTTAAAAATAAAGTAATAAAAAAAGGAATAAAATAATAAAAAATAAGAAAAGTAAAGAAAAATATTTTCCTGTAATTATGAAAATCAGTTTGCTGACATGACTGTAGAAGGATCAACCTAAAAACTAGCTTGTTGGCAGGAAGATCAAAAATTTCTAATAAAAATAAAATGTTGCTTGATCTTTAGATATGCTAGCAACCACCAAGTAAAAGTAGGTTCAACAGAACCAATCTTTATACAGTTGGGGTAATTAGCATGGATATTTTTACTCAAGTAATGCTTAATTTTCTCTGCAGTTATTTTTTCTTGAACCAGTGCAGGCAGACCTTCTAGAAATGTTTTTGCCTTTCTTCATATTCCACTTTCATAATATTCCCTCAGTTTTCTTCTTCGATCCCAAAATGATTAACCTTCCCACATTCTTCTAAAAATTACCTTGTCCACTTCGAAGAAATCCCACTTTACCCTTGAAATTTTTTCCTATCCCACTTCTGTTTATTCCCTCTTTTGGTACTATTCCTGAAGTCCTTGTAACAGAATTCCTTCCCATTCTAAAAATTCCCTTCTTCCCACTTGTTTAATCCCTCATGAATTTATTGCATGATCTCTCACACAAGAACAAAAAGATATGCTCTGAAGCATCAAGAAAGGGCAAAGAAAATTTTCAGTATAAGTTGAGGAAGTCATGTGGAAATCCAACCTATATTATTTAAATTATCTGTTTTTAGATATTATGCTTGCACTAGTGTAAGCATGTTGTCCTATATGGTAAAGCAAGAAGATTGGTACCAACAGAATAGTATAATTTAAGTGGTGCAAGCAAATCAGTGCAAGCATGCACCCCATCCGCAACATAGTACAAGTTATTATTTTCATAGCATACGGCATAAGAAAGTGGTTATCATGAAAACTTATATGAAGTATTTTCACTTAGCTGATGAGTACTTATGCTATCATACTAAATAGGAGAAAATTATTTAAAGTACAAGGTGTTTTTTAAGTTATAAATCATGATCTTTTTAATGAATGCTAAGTTCTTTTTCGAATTATGAAGGAATGCGGAAATATTTTAACTATTGCTTGGACATAATTACCCCTCTCCGCCATAATCATGAACATCCTTCACTCATAATTATTACCTCACCTAGCGTTAAAACATCACTGCAAGTACCAATCCGGTTTGACCACAAAGATGTCGTGCACCTACGGTGAATGAACCGGTGATACGATGGAAAGAATGGTGGACAGTTGGATTGCTATTTATAAGGACCGATTTTCCCGGTATTGCATGTAAAATTTCAAAACTCGACTGTTCATAGCCGTTAAGCAGTGATGCCGCTTGTTTGGAATGAACCCTCGTCTCTCAGCAAAATAGAGCAAAATGCCAAGTATCATAATAGTCTTGCATTATTGCGAGACTCGAGTTTTCTTCCGTTCTTGCAGAAGTTTGACGGGCATGATAAAGAAGTGGCTTTACAGTTTGCACAGAGTTTTAGAAATGGCCGAGTGAAAATTTGGTCTCTCAAATTTAAAGTTACAGAAGAGTTCATGGCAACAACGATAGGCTTGGAGAACACTGGTGAACAATGGTTCAAGAATCGGAAGCTAGAAATGAAGCGCTGGCAGCATTTTGTCATTGATAAGAAGATAGAGGTAGACTGGAAGGTAGGAGTTCCATGCAGTGCCCTGCTGGGATAGTGGAAAGATCTCCTTTTCATCTTACAAAAGTTTGTGACTTGCGAGGGAAGATACACCCACACATTGGTATATCATTTTAGAATGTTGCATCATTTTGAAGTCGGCCAGCATGTTCGGTAGAGGATGAATTTCCCTTATTTTCTGCTTAAGAGCTTGCAGAAAATGGCTAAAGGTGTGCAGGATGGAAGGGCAGACCAGGCTGACACAAGTCTATATCACCACATCTTGATAAACATTTTGGTCCTAAAATATCTAGAGGCGAAAGGTATGACATGGGAGGCATTGTTAAAACAGTTGCACAAAGAGATAGCTGCTCGAAAGGAGATAGATGACCCTGCCAGCACAAGCAAGGGCCTGAGTAAAAATGAAAAGGGAAGTCCTTCTTGCACCATTGCAAAAAGGAGATGATCTGAAAAAGCAGAAAAGGCCTCATCTTCAAATAAGAAAACGGTTAGCGCACTCGTTGAGGAGACCCCTTCTATGCCTGAAAATCACAACTTGTCAGTCCTTAAGGATGCAGAAAAGTTTGCAGAGGTCGAAGACAATGCTCTTTTGGAAGATTTCATAAACAAGCCCTGGAAAAGAGTAAATTCTTTGATGTAGGCAAAGAATCACAGTCCCCACAGGTCATGGAATCCCCTCTTACACTAGTACAAGAAGAAACACTAGTGTGAGAAGAAGAACCAGAAGAAGAAGAAGCAGAATAATAAGAAGCAGAAGAAGAAAAGACAGAAGGAGAAGAATTTGAAGAAGAAGAAGTAGGAGGAGAAGAATCCAAAGAAGAAGAGGGAGAATTTGAAAAGGAAGAGGAAGAACCCATAGAAAAAGAAGCAAAAGAAGAAGAACTAGAGGAGGAAGAAATGGAAGAAGAAGAACCAGAGGAGGAAGAACTAGAAGAAGAGTGACCAAAGGGAGAAGAGTTTCCTGATGTAACCATGACAGATATGGAGGTCCCTGAGGAAGACACAGCTCCTACAAAAACACAAAAGGAAAAAGATTTGGTAACTCCCGCTGCTCGGGTAGTTGAGTTAGAGCTTCAAGTGCAGAATTTACAGTAGCTTGTAGCCAAAGCGCAGGAGGATAAAGAACAGAGCATAGGAGAATTGACAGCAGAGATCTAGAAAATGAAAAGAGAAGTTAAAGTCAGGAAGTACCGAGTTGCGCAATGTTTCAGGCAACTTAAAAAGGTGACAAAGAAATTAAAGACCATCATAAAGAAGACGTCTGAAACATTGCAGGTTGACAACAATATGCCAGAGTAGGATTGAGCTGGAACTCTCAAATTTTTGAATTTTTTTTGCAGAAGTAAAGAGTTGTGTGAGGACACACAACAATTTAGGGATGGGAGGATGTTAGCCCCCTAATTTTCTCTCTTTTGACCATTTTTCCCTTCCTAAATTATAACCATTTACCATTATTTTACCTCTCTTATACACCCTCATCTTGCACTAGTCTAAGAATGATGACGTATTTCACATGGACTTTATATTTCATATTTTTAACTTAACTTAGCATTAATTAATTATTTATTGCATGATTTCTTGCTTATAATCACTTTTGTAACTTATCTCCAATGTTTGTTTGGTAGTCAAGTGCTTACCATGATTGTTGATCCTAATGCAAGATCAGATCTCGCACTGGAGCTAGCACAGTGAATCTTTGCAGCAGATCCAAACCTCCTTGATCACCACCTCACTTTGCGCAGCTTTGATCATGAGATCAAGATATATATTAAGGCAGCCGAGCTTCAGCCACGACAACAAGGTTGATCAAAGGTAGCTGAGATTGGATTTATGAAGAACGAAAAACTGGAGATTGGCTACGGCCAGTTTTGTTGAACTGTCTAATTTTGAAGGCCGAGAAGCTAAATTATGCATATCGGTTATGTAAATGGTTAAACAATCTTTTTGGCCTTTGGCCAAAGACCTATATAACGAAGAATGTAAATAGGACAAGATAGTTTTTTTTATAAGAGTTTGTATAGAACAGAGATATAACCAGGGAGGTGGTAACATGCTTACATTTTGTTATCGCCCAAATCTTTGTTGGACTATGTATTCATGCATGTATTTGCCTCTATGAATTAATAATAAGGGAGCTCCGCCTCATGTTTCAAAAATCGTATTTCTGTGTTTGAAAGCTGATGAATTGATAAAATACTGAGCAGCATTCCTATTTGAAAGGGAAACGCGCTAGTTGGCTAGGGCCCATCCAACCCACACGTTTAACCTATTTTCTGTTTCTTCTAATTTATGTTTATACTATCAAGTGTGATTTAATTTACAACACATGTATTCCTATTGAGTGAAAGTGGATCCGCAGCATGAAGTAGTCAAAATTCATTTTTTTGCATCTGATTCTGGATTGGTTTTCTCACCTGGTCCAAGCAGGGGAAATAAACCTGCACCAGTGCATGTTGGTGTGCTATTCATTTTCTGCGGTTTTGTTTGATTTGGTTTTCCCCGCCTGGTCCAAGAAGGAGAAATAAACCTGCACTAGTGCACATTGGTGTGCTATTCATTTTCTGGATTTTTGTTTGATTTGGTTTTCCCCGCCTAGTCCAAGCAAGAGAAATGAACTTGCACCAGTGCACGTTAGTGTGATGCAGCAGCCTTTTTAGTTTACTTCCAGTAGTTTCCTTGCTTTCATTAATACTTCATGACAAGATAAATTATATGGATTGTTTCTTTATTTCTACACTCTATTAAAATCAGAAACATTCATTTTTATGTGTGTAATTGGATTTCATAGTATAGTAACACTTGCAGTAACTAAGCACTTATTTCAAGAATTAAATGCCAACTGCAAGAAGCTCTAATCTGGTGCAAGAAATAGTTTCTTTCCATGGGATCTAAGTGCTCTAAAACTATAAAAGTTCAAGCCCTTGTAGGAAGAAAAATGCTTTTAGCACAAACACGATTTATACCCTCCACTTAAAATCTTTGTTCCTGCACTAGTGCAAGCAAACTATGATAGTGCAAGACAAATTAGTGTAAGAAGGAAATCTTTACATAAGCAAGTTTGAAGGGCTCCTATGATGAGACTACTAAAGTGTCTTTGCTAAATAAAACACACACTCATTAGTTAATCAATAGCTAGCTAGAGTG
Organism: Pinus taeda; assembly: GCA_000404065.3. Lineage (NCBI taxonomy): Eukaryota > Viridiplantae > Streptophyta > Pinopsida > Pinales > Pinaceae > Pinus > Pinus taeda. The sequence goes on from APFE030570488.1 coordinate 171,197, forward strand.
ATTGCCACTTTATTTCTAAATCTCTTTTGCAAATGCATTCTTCCTTGTTCCAGTCATAGATTATTTTGATGGTTCAAGTTGCCTTTTTCTCTCTTAAGTTTGATTCTACAATCTTTCCTTTAAGGAAATTAGGGATTGACATTAGAAATATTCATACCATCTCTGGCATTGCATGTGCTTTGTCTCTAAGTTTACGAATCCCCTGGGGTTGACAATTTAAGTGTAGAGGACTTTTCTTAAGTGTAATTCCTACACCCAAAACTTTTAAGCATACTAGATCACATTCTAATTATGATATTGTTAACCATCTACCAGATCCAGAAGGACTTATTAGGGGAGCCTCTTCAAGGAGAATACATAAAACCTCTTCTTCTTCTTTAGTTTTACACCTTGAAGACATATCATTTGTAGATCCTTTCTCTTCTGGGCCATCCAATCCTGATTGGACTGAAATACCTCCTAGGGTTTCTGAACTCCATTCAAGAGGAGTAAATCTTCCAGCAACCTTTTTAATACAATCAGTTGAGTCATATCAAGTCCCATCCATTCTTATAAAATCACCTTCATCTAAGGAAGAATTGGGTTTACATTTACCTGAATTCAAACCTACAGACTTGATTTCTCCAACTCCTTATTCTTTTCCATCAACCTCTACTAATCATGAAGATAAATTTTCTGTCTATTCAAATCCTCTGTTTGGTAATAAGGAAGACTTTCCATTAGGAGTTCTGAAGTTGGTTATCAAAACCCCTTTGAAATCTTCAAGGAGGTCTCCTCCCTCTTTTTCTCCTCCACATAGTAATACCCCTACTGACTCCTCTTCATCACCTTCATCTTCATCATCTTTCTCTTCCTCATCATCATCCACTCACTCACCCCACACTCCTCCTACTAATATGGCTTTTCGATCCATTGTGCAAGCAAGGTATGTTGCTCTAGTCCTCCCTAGAAACTTGGCAATTTTTCTTGATGGATATCTAAAGCATTTACCAAGATTTAATGGAGTAACAGGTTCCTCAAAAAAGGATCATGTATCAACTTTCCTAGATTTTGCTGACAGTATGAACATAGAAGAGGAAGATGTTTATATGAAATTATTTTTACAATCCTTAGAAGGAAATGTTAGGATCTGGTTTAGTCAACTTACAGCTGACTCTATTACAACATGGATTGAGCTCATAACCATATTTAAAAATTAGTGGGGGGTAAATAGGGATCTTGTTTACTTTCTCATTGAATTTGAAGAATTGAAGAGAAATCCCAGTGAACTAGTTGTTGAATTCATCAAGAGATTTAATAAACTCTATCATAAAATGCTTGTTGATTGTAAACCACCAGTAGCAGTTGCAAAATTCATATTTTCCAAATCATTTGAAGATGACTTTGCAGTGATGCTAAGAGAAATGGTATCTAACACATTGGAAGACATGCAGACAAATGCTATAGAGGAAAAAGCTCATAGGTCTAATTCTGGCAAATTTAAAGCTAAAGTAGAGAAAGAAGAAAGAAAATTAAAAGATAGGATTGATGAATCATCTTCTTCCAAATCTAAAATTGAAGATAAAAAATTTGATGAAATTACATATTTACTTAGAAACCTTTCTAATAGGATTTCTAAAATTGAAACACAACCTAGAACTACTCAACAAACTGCTATCAGACCTCAAGCTCAAACTCAATTCCAAAGAACTCTTCAAATGTAGGATTCTTCAGAGACTAGGTTCTGATCAAAACATTCAAGCACCCTTGTTGATTCATGATCAGCAGCCACAGGATACATGCCCTTTAATCACTCAAGATATCAATAATATTGATTCTTCAACAGTACAAATGGCAATAGTTCCTTCATCTTCCCCTCAGTCTTTTGAAAAAGAACAAGGAGATGCTCAACTTTAAAAAAACCAAGTGTTTAGGGACAAAGGTCCCTAGGGTCTTGGTTTAATACCCTAGCAGAGCGGGGGTTATCTATAAAGAAAAACAATCATTCCATACAGCCACGATATTGATATAAACAAACTACACGAAGAGAGGTGCACCTGGGGTCCTTCGATTGGGTAGATCCAGCTAGGGTCCAAACCTTCTCGAAGTTCCTTTCAATCCTTCAACCTGTAAGGAAATCAATTCAAAGAAACATAGCAGTACATGGACCAAGCATCATAAGAAAATCAACTTCATAGCATATTAAAAGGTAGTTAGTTATACAATTGAAACAACCATTCATATGTAAATCATAACATTGATCTCATAAGCATGAAGAAGATTAATATCACGAACAAGATAGGTGATTATTTTATTATAGATAACTAAAATACAGTAAGAAATGATTTCACCTGAGTCTTCCTTTTGCAGGCTCCAAGCGGAATCATCCTCTGGATTCATCCAATCTCAAGCATTCAACAAACTCCTTCCATGGCTCACTCAAGGATATATCAACCAATGGAGAGACATCATAACTCAAGGAAACAAGGGTTTCCTGTAATGGGGGAAGTGTTGGAAGCACAAGGATCTTCAGACCTGATCAGGGATAATCTCAGCAGAGTGATTTTTCTCTCTATTCTCTCCTCCTTTATGTCTTCCCATTGAAGTTTTTTATACTTCTCCCAAAGTAGTTTTTTAGCTGGGAATTCGTTGGGAAAAGTTGGGCCACGAGCACTAATAGGTAATCAACAAGTAAAACCTGTGATCTCCACGCGAAATTAAGGGGATTTATTTTTTTTTAAGTGTTTTAAGACATATGCGGGTTGGGTATACGCAGACCCACATACACACGCGTTTAGCTCGGGTCAATGTCGCGTATAGGAAGTAAACCACTGTCTTTTAAGTATTTGGACCAAGTCTAGAAGGAGGGGTTGCCCTAGGCCATCAGTGTAGCATCACAAACATCAAAAGTGAGATTTGGAGCTATAACAGGTGCCCCCTAATATATGAGGTCAAAAGTGGTACATGATGGCCGAAATGTATTGAGTAAGTGCATGGAAAGGAAACTTGTCAAAAACAGAGAAGGACTTCACCAGAGTTTAGCCTACCAAGCCACAAAAGGAGATCAAAAAGAAACATTGTCTGATGTGCGAATACCCATGCTCAGAGAAGGTAAAGCATATCCACATATCATGTACAAGAAGATCCACTAAGTATACAAGTATAAAAGACTGGAAAATACATAATGGATCATCTGATCATGATCGAACAAGTACATGTCTGAATATCACATATAAGAATGTCAATGATTCTGAAGGATGAAGTGGATCACTGATATCCAAGACTGATCCCAAAAGTACCAAATGAACATGATAGAGTAAGATGGTACTACACTGCAAACTCAAGTGCCAGCATATAGAATGTCGCCATGAATGACTACAACATATAAGGGGGAGTGGCATCAACGAGTAGCAGTAGGAGCAACTGTCAAGTGAACCAATGAATGTTGATGCAACCTAAGGTCTTCACCGACTGCTGCGGTAAATTTCTACACCATGTGAATAAATGATCTGAAGTCAACCATGTGAGAAATCATTTGATTACCGGCCATTGATGTATACATTAACAAACGTGAGACTAATCACCGATAATGATAATGAGTGTCAAGGTACCTAGTACAATCTAACAAGTGTGAATAGATGAGATCGAGTTGAACACCTGTAAGAATCTATCAATTAGGAGACAATGATGGTTTCCCACTGTCGATATCGAAGGATCTGCCACTAATGATTGCAAACCCCAAGGTATTGCCAAATGGACTCTAGATCTTTTCCCCAGAGCAATGAGTCATAGTCGATGAGGAAAGATCCACTAGAAGGAATGCATTAAGGCATACTTCATCAATCTAGTGCGAGTGTAACCCGTAGGCCAATAATGTGGAAGGAATCAGACGAAAAAGATGTAGTAAACCGACCAAAGCACATTTCCAGCATACACAAGATGTGGCTAGCGCACAACAGAAATCCTCTGAACTAACCAATAATGAAAGCTGACACAGAGGTGAGGTATCCACCAATAGGGTCAAATGGAAACCAAGGTACTACACGAATCCCAATGTGACTATATAGCAGCATATGATGACTCTGTATAAGTTTGTCATGCAAGAGGCATGAACGAACCCTCCATATGATTGGAAGAGATAACCAATCGGGGGAGAACTGACTCAATAAAAAGGTTAAGGCATACCTAAGTCAAACTAAATCCCGCTCAAACAGAGGAGACTTTGTCTTGAGTGCTTTGTTCAAGGGCGACACGGCTGACTTTAGCTGCCAACAATAAGTGGAAATATTGTCCCGTTCCCGCTCTTTTTGGAATATATAATTTTTTTGTATTTTTCTTTAAGCTGGAAAAATAATAAAAGAATGCTATAGTACAGTGGAAAGAATGAGTGTCGATGAAATAGATGATCTAGTTCCTAGGATTGGAACAATCCTATGCTCAATGCAAGGAGGTGAAAATTGGTCAAAGACACTCAAAGGTGTGTTCCTTCCACGGGTCAAGGTGTGTTAAGTTGCAGAAGTCAATGGAATGCAAGTTTTATTTTGTAATCGGCATGGTCAAAAGTTGGCTTAAACATGAGTCCAAGTGAAGTCGGCTCAAGGCCAAAAGGTGAAAATGGTCAAAATGCAATGCAGTAGTACAACTCAACACAAAGGAGCCTCTAGGGTATATGGCCAGAACGACGTGAAGAAGCAAAGAGGAATGAGTCTTCATCACATAAGTCATGGCGGGACTACAGAGGACTCCCAATCCTAGGGACAAAACATCGGCATGAGTGCCAAGTGACAATAAGGTACTAACTAGGGCACCCATGATAAGGTAGGCTCTACCACATAAGTCATGATACTTCTAAGCAATGAGAAGGTTCCGCACCATAACCTGGTGGGGTCAATCCTAAGGCCAAAATAGGAAAGGAAACTAATAAGTGCACAATGCAAGTGGAAAAACCTAACCTATATGCCAGGTTCGAGAACCAATACCTGTCAGAACGGACCAACCATAAAAATTTCCAAAGGAGAAATCTTCCAAGTTCTGTATACATAAATACAAACACTAGACAAGCAGTTAATACGTTCAACATATAAAATTCATATAAAATCTTGTGTTATATAATACAAAACTTGAAAATGTGTACCTTATATATACATTATGGTATAGGGAACCACACCACCTTGCGACTTACACATAATAGTTCATCTGGTCAAATCCCTTGCAGGGCTCAAGCCAAGGACTCCTTTGGTAGTCAAAACTCATGGCTTCAAAGAGTTCCTCCTGTGAAGGAAAAACAAGTTCTGAGAAAATTTGAGGACTATAAGGTTCAAAAGAGGGAATTAAGGGGCCCCATGTCCCTATAGAAAGAATCTGTCGGTCAGCTGTCAGGTCCAAGTCCGTAGAAGGAGAATAATAAGTCAAAGGATCCTTCTTAGAAGTGATTGGACATTGAGGATTCACTACCACATAATTCACCCATGGCAGGGTAGAGTCTACTTGAACAGTTGGAACAAACCAAGGGGAATTATGCAGTAAATTCGAATTAGGGTGGTAATTATCATATGCAAGCTCATCAATAGTGACAATATTCCCTTCATGAGGAAAGCACATCACTTGAAAGAGTGAAGACACCACAACATTCATAACATAGACATAATCATGCCCAAGTAGCATAATAAAGTCTAAAGGGATATCAACCACCATCATATTGATTAAGATAGTCTTCCCACCTAAAGAAATAGGCAATTGAGGAAGAACACCCATAGATTCACCAGGTCTTCTATAATAGGCTAACAACTGACTTTGAGCTGTCAAAAACTTTGGGGAACCCAAAGCTTTCCAAGCTACAGAGAATATAATACTTGCAGAGGATCCTTCATCCACCATACATTGATAAATGTTTGTGGAATTAACTCTGACCTTTATTTGGGAAGGTGCAGCGGAAGGAAGACGAGGCTCGACAAGACTATCTCAATCAAAGGAAACACTCCTAGAACTTAGAGGGGGGACATTTGAAGAAACCGGAATGCCCTCTATACTAGAAGACTCTGTACTAGAAATCAAGTAGAGTCTTTTTTTAGGCACTTCACCCCCCAAAAGAGGAGTGTAATCGGCTAGAGATTGCACTAGCTCTAGCACATTATCAACCAATGCTTAATGGGATTGATGAGAAACCATATCAGATCTAGGAGAAGAAGTACTTTCAGACTCGAACCATATCCTTTGTACCTCTGGAATACTAGGGCATAAATGTGTAAGATGGTCTCCCTTGCATATCTTACAAGGGAACTTAGGTTTAAAGCTTCTACGTCTAGGTTTCTTATCAACCTCCATTCTGCCAAAATGACTTGCAGAGGTTGATGATGAAGGGATAGAATTATTCTTCTTCTTTGAATTCCTCTTTCTCCTCTTTTTAGATTTCTTATTATAAGAAGGAGGAGAAAAAATAATCCTAGATTTCTCTTTGAAAGAAGATGAACAATTAGCATCCATGTGATGCCCCCGAGATAAATCATTCATCTGAGAAGCTTCAAGAACATTAGGAATATTCGGAGTGGACCACAGCCAAACGGGTAGTCCAACATTCAATCCAGGAATATTCAAAGTAGCCATAAAGGGATTACTAACATTTCCAAAGAAAGGAAAAGCACAAGGATCTCCTTTTGGAAGGGTACCTTGGTTGGTTTCTAGAGGAATATTGGCCATATCTAACTGATTCGAAGACCCTTCCCTTACGGGAATGTAGAAATGACTTTTCAAGGAAGATAGATACACAATCAAAACCTTTGCCCTTGAGGAGGCAACTCCACATTTTCCGAAAGAACGACCAAAAGCCTTTCAAGATCGGCAGAGTGGTAAGCCAGTCACTCAAAACACAAAGTCCAAACGTGACTAGACAAAAATACCTAAATCTAACTATATACAAAGAGAAAAGAGCACTCACTAAAAATGTCCCTAAAAGAATTTAGCCAGTCAAACAACTTCCAAGTATTTCCGCTCTGGGTGATTAGGACCGGACACCAAAATACAAGAAAGTGAAGTAGGGGCCTTCTGAAGATAGTCAGGGATAATAATGGCCCAGGCCTACCAGTAAAGGTATCAGAGGGAGTTACGCTTACCTCCTAACAACAACATGTGCCAGTGCAAGCCCCCAAGCTTCGCAAGGGTGCCCTCTAGTAGTACTATTGAGAGTAATACAACGTCGACCTCAGGTGCCACAAGATTCCCTTCCACAGCCACCTATGTAGATCCCTAGGAGAAGCAACTAAGGTTACCAACTCGTGTCAGAAGCCAGGCGGAACAGTCTTGAGGTTAGATCTGACAAGCAGGAGAGGGGTTATCTCTCTTCCTTATCTTCAAAAACCCTCGTGCTTAACTCCCAGATTCGTTTTGTTCTTCGACGAAAGAAATTTCTACTAGGTTCTGAGGAACTTCTAAGAAAACAATAAATTTTTCTTTTCTTTTCTTTTACTCAAGCTTCACACTCACAAAAATTAAAAAAACTATGGATGTCCTAAAAAATGCACAAATTTATCCTAATACAACGAGTACATGCTGATGCAAAACTTAAGACTACTCTAAATCAAAGAAATGAAAGTAACTTGTTTATCAATTCTAATTAGCCACTTAAGATGTTTAGATAGAATATAAGTTGATAATGCTCATTTTCGTCCAAACACTAAAAGCAAATTTCAAGACAAACAAAAATGCACTTTCATTCACAAAAAGGAAACTAAATCAAAACAAGGCCAAAGAAAGAAAAAACCAAGTTTTGAAGAAGTTTTCTTCAAAAGCAAAAGCAAAAAACAACCTTTAAAAGTTGCTCTACATAAGACTAAAGCTTTATGATCGAAGAATAGCCAACAAAACGCTTTGCAAGTTAACAACACAAAACGGGTGAAAACTCAACAAAAAGTGTGTTTCAAGATGCTCTTAACAATCAAAAGTAGCAAAAGAGCTTGGCGACAATGATCACAAGATCAAGAAAGACAATCCTCAAAATCGTCACACAACAACTTTCAAAAAGAAAGAAAAGTAATTGGCTAGAAAGATGTGGTTTTGACATGCAAATAAAAAAAAATCACTAAAACAAGGTTTGCCACAAAGATTGAGACCAATCTTTCTGCCCTGGAATACCAGAACAACCAAGACTCCTAGAAAGAAATCTTGTGTGCTTAAACAAAAATGATGATGCTTGCAACAAAAAAAAACAAGACCAACACTTTACACAACCGGAGAGAGTTTGAAATCATGAACTTGTTGTAAAAATAAATACTGACACAGAAAAGTAACTATTCAGGAAAGACTTAGACCAGCATACAGATCTTCAGAAACAAAAATATTTGAAAAATCTTGAAAATTTTAGGGTATATGCGATTGTGTCAATACACAGTTGCGTGTATATGCCATTCAGTCCACAGATTCCTACGTATATGCGGGTTCATATGGTGAAACTTGTATACATATGCGATTGTAACCTGACCAAGATGCGTATATAAAAGATCACAAGAAAGAATAAAAAAAAGGTCTGAAGAAACCGATCAAACTTACAGTTCAAGTTCCAACAGGAACATAGTACTCAGTCACAATAAGTAAATAAATAGCTGAGCACTGATTGGCTTGAATAAACTCAAAATAGGAACAACAATACTGTTGTCCCCAATAGAGATGCCAATTCTGTTTAGGGACAAAGGTCCCCTAGGGTCTTAGGTCAATACCCTAGCAAAGTGGGGGTTATCTATAAAGAAAAACAAGCATTCCATATATCCATGATACTAATATAAACAAACTACACGAAGAGAGATGCACCTGGGGGTCCTTCGTTTGGGTAGATCCAGCTAGGGTCCAAACCCTCTCGGAGTTCCTTTGGATCCTTCAACCTACAAGGCAATCAATTCAAAGAAACATATCAGTACATGGACCAAGCATAATAAGGAAATCAACTTCATAACATATTAAAAGGTAGTTAGTTATATAATTTAAACAACCATTCATATGTAAATCATAGCATTGATCTCATAAACATGAAGAAGATTAATATCAGGAACAAGACAAGTGTTTCTTTTATTATAGATAATTAAAATACAGTAAGGAATGATTTCACCTGAGTCTTCTGTTTGCAGGCTCCAAGCAGAACTGTCCTCTAGATTCGTCCAATCTCAAGCCTTCAACAAACTCCTTCCATGGCTCACTCAAGGATATCTCAACCAATGGAGAGACATCATAACTCAAGAAAACAAGGGTTTCCTGTAATGGGAGAAGTGCTAGAAGCACAAGGATCTTTAGACCTGATTAGGGATAATCTCAACAGAGTGATTTTTCTCTCTATTCTCTCCTCCTTTAGGCCCTCCCATTGAAGCTTTTTATACTTCTCCCAAAGTAGTTTTTTAGTTGGGAATTCATTGGGAATAGTTGGGCCACGAGCACTAATAGGTAATCAACAGGTAAAACCAGCGATCTCCGCCCGAAATTAAAGAGATTTAAATTTTTTTAAGTGTTTTAAGATATATACATTGGTTGGGTATACACAGACCCGTGTACACACGCGCTTAGCTCAGGGCAATGTCGGGTATAGGGAGTAAAGCACTGTTTTTTAAGTATTTGGACCAGGTTTGGAAGGAGGGGCTACCCTAGGCCATGAGTGCAACATCACAAACATCAAAATTGAGATTTGGAGCTATAACACCAAGCATTCTCTAAATTTCTAATTGCAAAATTAAATAAGAGGTATGATCTAAGACCTAGATCATGTCTAGGTAGGCCTTCAAAATGTACCACTATAATTGAACCTGCAACAATATCTATTCAGACACAAACTCCAACACCTCAAACTACAGAGTCATCCACTAAAACCTTGTCATATGACAAGACCATTTTGACAACTTTCAATATTGAAAAGGATTTGGAAAGGGTCAAGATTCCTATCTCTTTAGCTAAAATTTCCAAAAACCCTACTTATCAAAATCAAGTGTCTAAATGGATATAGTCCTCTAGTGTTGATGTTGAGGGAGATGTTATTAGTTTGTAGGATGAAACGTCCTCGGTAGTGTTTGGCCCTAGTCCTGATATGATTAATGACATTGTTCCACCATTTTATGTAACTCTAAAAGTTCATGACTTTATTTTGTATAACTGCATGCTAGACTCTGGAGCTTCCCATAACCTTATGTCAAAGGTAATTATGGACCAGATTTAGTTACAAGTTACTCGTTCTTATCATGATCTTTTCACCTTTGATTCAAAGAAAGTACGATGCCTAGGATTGATCAAAGATATAGTTGTGACCTTAACCCAAATACGTGTCAAGAGTATAGTTTTAGACATAGATTTCACTGATATTTCTGCCAAGTTTGGTATGCTCGTATCTAGATCATGTTGTGCTAAACTCGGAGGATCACTTAAGATGGACATGTCTTTTGCTACTATTCTAGTCTATGGAGGTGAACATTTAAGGTTATATAGGGAAGTCAAATTCCTTCATACTGTTTGTAGGTCTGATCAAGCAAAAAATCACCCTATCTATGCAGTAGATTAGGATTTTGGTTGCTTTCAGTTATCTTTACAAAATTCATCAAACACTCAACTTGCCATGAAAATACAGTTTTCAAACCTAAAATTGTAGAATCAGATATATGGAAACTTTATTTTGATGGCTCTTTCTCAAAGGAAGGAGCAGAAGCAGGAATTGTTATAATTTCACCAAATAAAGAAAACATAACTCAGTCATGTAAACTTGAATTTGAGGTCACCAATAATGTGGCTGAGTATGAGGCTTTTCTTCTTGGTCTTGAGCTAGCTAAGAGTCTAAAGGTTCAAGACTTGAGTGTCCTTTCTAATTCTAAGCTAATAGTGAAGCACGTTAGAAATATGTGTCAAACAAAACACCCAAGACTTAGGTCCTATAGAAATGAGGCTTGGGATACAATTGGAAATTTCTTCCAAGGATTTAACATAACTGTTATACCTAGAGATGAAAATATGCATGTTGACTCACTAGCTGTCTCTGCAAGCTCTTTCAAAATCCCTGAGCCAGTATTGTTAGAGTACCAGATTCAAGTCAAGTATAGACCATCAATTCACGATAACCTTAAACACTGGAAATTTTTTTAGGACGATGAACAATTAAAATATTTCCTTCAAGTCATTGATGAATTTTCAAATATGCAAATTGAAGAAGATCAAAAAGATGTTCAGGAATCAAATCAGCAAAGCCCAAAAACTTCATTTAGTCCTAAACTTCTTGATGATGATATCATCCAATTATCTAATAATTTTATTCCCAAAGGATTAGCTGCATTGGAAAAACTATTTGATAATGATGATGTTTCTAAAAGCCCCTTGTTTAACTCACCTGAAGAAGAAATCAAAGAATGCAATATTGGGACTTTAAATGATGTGATAAATGTTAAATTGTCATGAGCCTTAGGGAGAGCCCACAAGAACCTCATTCTTCAAACCAAGTTATTCTTGTTCATATAGATCAAAAATATCTACTCTCTGATTGGTACTCTGATATTGTCCAGTTTCTTATGGACTTTAAATGATGTGAGAAATGTTAAATTGTCACAAAAGGGGAGAACCCACAAGAACCTTTTTCTTCAATAACTTATAAATAGATGTTTTTTTAATATTTATGGAAAAATTAATTATTAAATAAATTTTTAACTTTTAAATTTAAGACACTAATTTAATATTTTTATTTTCAATGAAATGTGTTATCATGTTGAGAGTTCAATTCATAGTAATTTTAACTCTAAAAATAAAAGCATTATTTTACAAAAACCTATGGTTTGTAAGACGATATAAGCACATATGCTTTTACATATGTAGTGACACATTGGTTTTCTTCATTATATAAACTAAGAATTGAGGCTTAATAATATATATCATACACACCAGTGTATTTAATATATTTTAAAGCTTTCATCCATATCAAGATGTGACACACCAATGCATATTGTTGATAGAAGTTCTCTAGTGTTGCTATTTTTTAAATTACACATGGAAGCTCCAAAAATATGTCATACATACTGTCGTTTGGCATAGACATTCAGAAACCTTGGTGTGTATCAAAACATGGTGCAATGATGTATATTACATATATTGGGGAAATTGATTTACACTATTGATATAAGTACAAAAACAAACAAAATGTCTATTACAAATAGCGAAACTTTTTTGTAAGATAACTTTCTTTTACATATATATATATATATATATATATATAATATATATATATATATATATATATATCTATATATAATATAATATATATATATATATATATATATATATATAATATATATATTGTTGTCCTGTAACATGAAATGCCTCCACAAAATCCTTCATTAAAGAGTGTTTTCCCTATATTATATGCAAGATCCACATGAAGGTCACTTTACACTCACAAATAGAATTATTTGTTATATTAAGGGAACTTAACAACTTGGTCGTAAAAAACAATAAACTTGGTCTGTTTTTGACCCACAAAAGTAAAGTATCATGGTGCACTACATCATTGTTACAAATATAGTAATGGATTTGACATTATAATGGGTGGACTTGGTTTTCAAATTGAGACATTGGTTGTGGTATATTGTGAAAATCAAAATGTGATATAAGTTGTAACTATTTATGTTTCACATAGTAAAATTAATCATTGTCATCTTCATGTTCATTTATGGAAAAGGTCCACGCATAATAATGTGATACATATTTTAGAAAAGATAATCAAGTTGCTAATACTTTTATGATTCCTCTATCAAAATCTAGGTTTGTAAAACATCAATTTATAGTTGGGTTTCAGGAAACTGCAATTATCGAGGGTGTATACATAAGTAATTTCATGTCCTGAATTTCATGAGGATTGTGTTGATATATGGATTTCGAAAAGAAAACTAGGCATATTCATAACACCTTTGAATATTTTGTAGGTATCACGAGAATTGAAAATTGATTGCACAATGCACTTAGTGGATCAATTAGATGGTTGGGCTTTTAGCTAGTCGGATGATTAGCACGCGCGCAAAGAAGTCAACTATTGGGAAAATAAAGGCAACCTCAAAGAGAGTTGGTTCCATTTTATTTTTGTATAAGATGGTCTTGTGGTTTGATATCTACATGTCAGCCATCCATATGGGTTGTTTATGGAAATATTTTAGTTTCTTAAGCTATTAATTTACACTATTACATATGTTGAACTATGCTCAATTACACATGTGTTGCAGCGATGTCCTTTGTTTGGTTTCGAATACTAATTTTTTTAGTCTACGAACATACACTATTACATATGTTGAACTATGCTCAATTACACATGTGTTGCAGCGATGTCTTTTGTTTGGTTTCGAATACTAATTTTTTAGTCTACCTAATATTCTCACTCTCCCACAATGATGTTCATAGAAAAGAGTATATTATTTATTTACGCATATAGAGTCTTCCGTCCATGTGGAAATGCAAAAATTAGAATTTAGTTAAGAGGAGCGCACTATGTGCAGGTTATACTCTATCGAGAGTAAGAGAAGTGCCCTTTTGGCAGGTTACGTCGTACGTCAATGTATGCATCGCGACAACGACAACGATAGCGAGAGCGAGAGAACGTTGGAGGAGAATGGACATCAAGTACTTGCTTGCCTTCTCTGACCCGTATGATGTATCCCCTTGTGACATGGCAAGGTGCGTGCATCTTTCACCATGCAACTCTCCTGGCACGTGCATTACATTCGCACCTTAACCCGCACATGAATTCTCTCCATCTTCCTTTCTTTGCTTATTCCTTACTTGGCAAGGCAGTTGGGGGTCATGCCACGTGCTTGCTCGACCTCGCGCTATATAATAACTTCTTCATACTCACTTCCTTCAACATCCATTCACGTAAGCAAGTAAGCGAAACTTCTTTGCTGCTTATTACAACATCGATCACAGCGAGCAAGCATGCCTGGGAGTTTGGATTTGGATTTAGAGGCATTCAGGAAGGCTCAGAGGGCAGATGGCCCCGCCACCATCCTCGCTATCGGCACTGCCAATCCCCCTAATGCAGTCGACCAGAGCAGTTACCCCGATTACTACTTCCGCATCACCAACAGCGAGCATATGACAGAGCTCAAGCACAAATTCCAGCGAATGTGTAAGAACTAAATCCCATCTAATCTCAAACTCAGTCGTCTAAATCATATGCGATGATCAGAATTAATATGTTTATAATCTTGTCATCATCTGTTGCTTGCAGGCGACAAATCGGGAATAGAGAAGAGATATATGTACTTGACTGAGGAGATTCTGAAGGCGAATCCCAATCTATGCGACTACATGGCGCCGTCTTTGGACGCACGGCAGGACATGGTTGTGGTGGAGGTGCCCAAGCTTGGAAAAGAAGCGGCCGCCAAGGCCATCAAGGAATGGGGTCAGCCCAAATCCAAGATCGCTCATGTCATTTTCTGCACTACCAGTGGCGTCGACATGCCCGGAGCCAACTATCAGCTAACAAAGCTTCTGGGTCTCCGCTCCAGCGTTAAGAGAGTCATGCTTTACCAACAGGGCTGCTTCGCTGGAGGCACGGTTCTCCGCGTCACTAAAGATCTGGCAGAGAACAACCGAGGAGCTCGGGTTCTGGTCGTCTGTAGCGAAATCACAGCCGTTACCTTCCGTGGCCCCTCCGACACTCACCTCGACAGCATGGTCGGCCAAGATCTCTTCGGCGATGGTGCATCTGTGTAAATGTGTTAGAAAACCCGCACAGATGAATCTAGCTAGTAAAGGTTGAACACACAGCTTTGCAGAGAAAAAACATTAAAAGAAAATTGAAAGAAGAAAAGAATGATTCATTAGAAAATATGTTACAATGCTCATTATATAGACATTACGGGGCTCATCTCCAACAACATAGAAAAAAGTCTGGTGGACGCCTTCCAGCACTTCGGAATCTCCGACTGGAACCAATTATTCTGGATCGCCCACCCAGGAGGCCCTGCCATTCTGGATCAGGTGGAGGCAAAGCTGAATCTGGATCCCAAGAAACTGAGAGCAACGAGGCAAGTACTGAGCGAATACGGAAACATGTCCAGCGCGTGCGTGCTTTTCATCTTGGACGAGTTAAGGAAGTCGTCTCTGCAGAGTGGGTGTTCCACAACCGGAGAGGGATTGGATGTGGGAGTTCTGTTTGGTTTCGGGCCGGGTCTCACCGTCGAAACCGTCGTCCTCAAGAGCGTTCCGCTGCCGCCGCTGCAGTGATTGATTGAATCACCATGGAACACAGGCTCCCTCCCAAGTAGATGAGACGTGCTTTCTCATTCCTTCAATCCGAATATTTGCTACGAATGCTTTCCTAAATACAAGTATCCTCAGAGTTGCTCCTTTTCCTTCTTATTATTCCCATTCCCATTCCCATTGTATTCTCCTTCTCCTCATTTTTATTCTCATTATTGTATTCTCCCTTTGTCTTTCAGCGTATTAAAGCAATAAACATTTAGATTATATAACAATAAGAAATTTGATTTAGTGTATAGAAAATTCTCATCTTACAAAAAAATGTTGGAATTCAGGCACAGCAATTTAAATGAAACACACAATTAACACAGCAGAAGCTCAAACACATAGAACACAGCTTTTTAACGTGGTTCACCCAACCAATCTGGGCTACGTCCACCAAACATAGGCATCAAGAATATATTAATCAAACTTTGGAGATTACATCAAGAAATCCTCTCAAACTCTCTTAGCAAACCATCCGAATGGTTGCCTATTAAATAGAATAGAGAATCTAACAACCTCATAACTCCCTCACATCAAATATAGGAGGCATTAACTCCCTCCCAACAACCTGGAGCTAATCTAGGAACTGATTCACTATTGTTGTCATCCTTCAGAGATTTTGCCTATTTGACTCAAACAGCAAAATCTCAACAATATCCACCTTGACAACAATTCGCCTGATGCCCTGTTATTATTATTTATCTTTTCTGCAAGCCAAGAGAAGCCAAACACCAGCGTAGCTTCTCCAACAAAACTGGTTTCGTGAACATGTCTGCACAGTTCTCCTTTGTATGCACCTTTTCAAGAGAAACGCCCCTTTCAGTGATAACTTGTCTTACAAAATGATATTTGATTGGAATATGCTTTGACTTACTATGATAGGCCGGATTTTTAGCCAAATGTATTGCACTTTGACTGTCACAAAGTAACCTGATGTTGTCCTGTAACCTACAAAACTCACCAAGCAAACCTTTCAACCAAACTGCCTCTTTGCAAGCATGAGAAGCAGCAATGTATTCTGCTTTAGTAGTAGACAAAGCAACAATATTCTGTAGCTTTGACATCCAGCTAATAGCTCCACCTGCAAGAGTAAAGACGTATCGTGAAGTTGATCTCCTCTTATCCAAATCACCTGCAAAATCGGAATCAACATATCCGCAAACATATTCACTACTCTTATTGTAAGAAATACAATAACTACTTGTGCCTCTCAATTACCGAAGCACCCATTTCACTACTGACCAGTGTTCTTTACCCGGATTTGCCATGTACCTGCTGACAACCCCAACAGCATGAGAAATATCTGGTCGCGTACACACCATCGCATACATCAAACATCCTACTACATTGGCATAAGGAATTC